>CH000786.1:334254-351200 GCA_000149265.1 Ciona savignyi | reverse complement strand
ACACAGGAAGTCGTAGATTTTTTCACAATTTAAAATTCACCACTATTGTTACTAAGCAAAACAATGGCTAGGGTAGGGTACCACTCGTCACATCAGGCAGCGCATAGAGGTCCATTAATTGGTTATACGCTATCAATACTGCTTTGTATATGGTTACAGCTAATTTCTCATGCTGGCTTTATTTCATTCATTTTACAAAGCTCTGCTCCACTATTTCAAAACTGCATGACTGAATGAAAACACTAACGCGAAGCACATGCTGCTTCCAACCCTTAAACATTTGGGGAAGCACCACCATTGTTGTGAGGGCGAATAATTTGCCCGGCCAATTATTACACCGCTTCGAATATTAAAAAACATCCCCTAATGGGGTCAAAACTTATCCTGGTTAAAAAAAGACCAATTAGTCTGCCCGTTTTAGTATGGGCTTGTATAGCCTCAATATTGCTGTACAACCGCTTATTATGGTATAATGCATTTTCTCCCGACCTTTAGGTCATGAGTTTCGATCGTTATCTCGCTGTAACGAAAGCGTTCTCATCATCCAATTGGGTGGTTACTCTGCGACGACCTCGTGCGGCTGGAATTATTACAGTATTTGGCTGGGTGGCGAGCATCGCAATTTCATCTCCGCTCTTCATATACAGCACAGTTGGCGGCTGTAACATCTGTGCTTACCAGTTTCCAATGACCGAATTGGAAAACTGCATATTGGTAAGTACACGCACTAGGTATACAAGGTAGATAGTAGGCGTAAACTACATGGGGGGTAAACTAGTTTCGTTTAGTTTAGTTTATTCATTTTTTGCCCCACTATTTAAAAAATGGCAAACGAATAAAATAGCGACACGGAAACAGGTAAAGACGGCAAAAGGGAACAGGAAAAGACGGCAAAACTACATATAAGGTAGATAGTAGGCGTAAACTACATGGGGAAAAAGAGGGAATTGTACTAAATTGTTTAAGTTTATTAATGTGGAAATGGTTGTAAGACAAAAGTTTTTGTCTGGGTTTTATCTTTCTTTGACAAATCTGACGACTTCCATCTCACGTTTTAAGCAGTTTAAGCAAACACGTTTTATGACACTTGCAAGGATAATGACGGATTGCTACAGCTATTTGCAGTGCGGCATTAAAATTTGTATATTTTTGTAAACACTACATTGAACTTAGGCAATTTCCGTCCTTGCAGAATGATAATGAACGGTTAGTCAGGATAAATGAAAGAATGTGTTAATCCCCGTAATGGTATTAAATGTAGAGGGTATAACATAGACAATTGTAAAACAACTCCGCCGTGCTCATGGACGAAGTTATTACAGTGTGTTAATTTCTGCTTGGTTTACAAAGCGCATTAAACCAACTTTAGTTCAATTATGGTCGTGTGGCCAAATGATTAACGCGACCGATACATATAGCAAATTATACACAAAAAATGGTTTGGCAACGAACTTAACATGGGTTCGAAACTAATACCAATACAAAAAAGGACTTACATTAGTTCTATTATGGTGGCCGAATGGTAAACTTGGCCAATTTTTATATCAAAACAGTCTTGGTGACGAGTCCATCATGGGCTCGAAACCTAGCTGGTAAAATATATTTTTAGTTCTACTTAACATTTAGATAAACTGCCCAAAGCACTAACACTTGTTCATCTAAACAAATAAGTTAACAAACACTCTCCTACATGTAAGATTAGTTAACTTGTACGTAAAGATTGTTTGGCCCTGGTGCACGTGTAAGAGACGCGCTTAATCTTTTTGATGACTCGTCGAACGCGGTCAGCTCACGATAATAATAACTGAGAATAAACTATTATTTCTTTAATATAAATCGTGAGGTCGCTATCAATTCAAGCCGGAAAGTAAAGATTGTTCTAAACTTTAACTTGATCTAATTAACGCAGAGATATGGTGACGAAAACCGTTGTCACATAATGTCGGAAAATTTGGAATTGCTCTCAAACGATACCACGAAAGACCTCTTTGATTACGACCCGGAATCCAACAATTCAGCCATCTTTGATCTAGGGACCGAACATTACCAGTACTTCGTCGATTTGTTTGAAGAGTATCATCCAAATGTTGACCCTACTTTCCCAGATGAAACTAACAGTACAAGCGATTTTGAAGAGTTAGAGAAACTGATACCGAAACGCAATGAGACCATATGCAAGTGGGTATTTGGTTTCTGGTGGGTATAGTATTCAACTTAGTTTACTGGTTGGTGGATATTGGTGTTGGTTGAAACTTGAACGAGTTGTAACTAATGGGTAGCACGGTTGCTGTGTTGCCGAATGCTTTACGCAACCGATACATATACCAATTCGATCCAAAAAAGGAACGAGGAGCCCATTGTTTTTTTCAAAACTTAGCTTGTTTAAAAAAATCTAATGTGAAACAGTAATTATTAAAGAGCGCATACTTGAAATATGAAGCGAGAAATAGTCAAAAAGGCAGTCGTTATAGCACGATATGCAAAAGTAAAATTAAAACAGTTTAGAAAAATGAAAGGACGCGTAGGATAGGATATTCATGTTTATCACCGTGAATGGGAAAACCAAGGGGGTTAACACACGGGCAATCGTCAGATCACCTCGTGCCCACCGCCAGGTTAACCAAAGCTATTGCACTGTGTTGTATATGATAGACACGTTCCTTTAATTTGGTAGAACCCATTAATCCGCTGGGTTCAGGCAATGTTTGTAAAGTGCTTTGCCCAAGGACACAACCTTTTTTTGGCTGAAAGATGACGAACTTATCTATTCGATCGGCCGAACAAATGTTAATTTTCTAGTATTACGGTAAAGCTGAAATTTTAAATATAATAACTAAATATAATAACTGAATTTAGGGTGTAAACTAGCGTAACCCATTCTTTGAAACACAGACACTCGCCCAATCAGTGGTACTTCAATTGGCTGAAAATTAACTTCAGTTTGTTTTTCTGTCTGCCTTTATTCGCAATGTGTTGTTTCTATGGAATGATCATAAGAGCTATAGTGACGACACAAGCAGGAACTGGGCGCAGTGAAGTTCAGGCATGTAGTCATATGTATGTTTGTATTACTGTACTTAATACTTCGTCCGATGGGTTAGTCTGATTGTTTAGTCACTTAGTGCGACGCCTTTCAACCGAAATGCTACAGGTTCAAAACTGGTTGCTGGCTAGTCAGTTGTGTCCTTGCGTAGGGCACTTAACGGACATTGCCTGAACCCAGCGGATTAATGGGTTCCACCAAATTAAAGAAACGTGTTTATCATATACAACACAATGCAATAGCTCCGGTAACCCGACGGTGGGCGCGAGGTGATCTGACGATTGCCCTTGTGTTTGTGGGCTCGCGCTTTTTTTTGTAGTTTACTGACCGGGCCGTTAGCTGAGCTTGTTTAGGCTGGCTGCCTAACGGTCTCTCGCGAGCTGCGCAGCGGAAAATCTACTTTCCACAGAACACCCACCAAATATTATGGTAGCCACGATTTGTAAAGTCTTAATCTCAAACTCGAAGTCTATAACTCTTGATTCACTTTAGTTATATTCTGCGTCTTATTCAATATACGGTTTATTTGCGACTCAAGTTACTTAAAGGGGAACTGAAGTCAATTTTAGGAATATCTTAATAAATGGAAAAAATACGCTGAAAATCCAACCATCGGTTGGAAACTTGACATAAAAAAGACAAAAATTTGTCAGATTTTATTTAAATTTTGTTTGCTTATTATTGTTCTTTTGCTTAGGTTTGGCGGCCGCGTCCGCTATTTTATTAAATTATATCCCTTTTAAATGACGTGTTTTAACGGCTGTTCGTTTTGACGTCTTTTCCTGTTCATGTGTAGTGATTTGATTCATTTGCCATTTTCTAATACTGGGGCAAAACATAATTAAACTAAACATATATCTCTAACGTGAATTTCTCCGTTCTAGAGATACAGACACCGTGTTACGTTGATTGTTCTTTCGCTTGTTTTCCTGTTTCTGCTGAGCTGGCTTCCATGGTATACCGTCCAAATATCACTCATGTACGGCATCAATCTTCACAAGGAAGCATGCGGAACACTTAGATATGCCGTACGACTTATAGCGTACCTTAACAGCTCGCTCAATCCTTATTTCTACGGGTAATTTTGAAGTTGTGGCAAAATAATATATTCACTCATAGATAGAATAAAATAGGATATTCATGTCTATCTCCATTAATGAAAAAAAAAACGCAGGTAGCGTTTTTTTAACGCAGGTAGCGTTTTTTTTTACTGAGCTGAGTTTCGAACCCATGATGGGCTCGTCACTTGGACCGTTTTTGTATAGTAGTTGGTATCGGTCGCAAAACGCAGCAGGGTAGCGTTTATTACACGGGTTGTCGTCAGATTAACTCGCGCCCACTGATGGGTTTCCTGCAGCCCTTCCACTGAAATGCAAAGAACCAAGGGCGTGACAGGAGCAAACTAGATCACCTCGTGCTCTGTGCTTTTGTTCCAACCATTTATCACGCCACATTACGTTTTGCTGGGAATCGCGGTTTTGTTCCGTGATTCCCAGCGGGGTAAAACTAAAAGGCGGGAAAGCGGAAAGGGGGACGGAAGGAAACTGCACACTAAAATAAAGATTATGATATTATACTTAGTTTTAAACATGGGGTTAAGATTAGTGTTTAGGGCAGGGTTAAAATAAGTTTCAATGGTTTTAGTGTGCAGTTTTCCTCCTTCCCTCTTTCCCTCCTTTTAGTGTTGTGCTCCCCAGCGTAAACACACAGGAAGTTTCTACCAAATTAAAGAAACGTCTCAATCATATACAACACACTGCAATAGCTCCGGTAACCCGACGATGGGCGCGAGGTGATTTGACGATTGCCAATGTGTTAACCCCCTTGGTTTTCCAATTCAATGGGATAATTAATATCCTATCCTTTTCTTAACTTTGCTGTAAAAGTAAAGTTTGTGCCATTTTACATATAGTATATTTACGTGACAAAAACGTGATAAACTTTATCTAAATTATTTAAACAGAACGTTGGGAGGGAGATTCATGGAACGGCTGAGAAAAGCTCGAAGCAAATTCGGCTTCGTGTACACCTTATCGATCACCAGCGACACCAAGCGACGAGCGCGTCAGAGCTTCAACAACAGCGCTCGGCATTTGAACGGCTTGAAGGAAGGAGTTGGGAACGGTCGGATTTATTGCGCGGATGATGTGAAAATGAGCATGGGGCAACGGACCGAACGAACTGCAGTGTAAGATGAAAGACGGATTACCTGGTGAAAGTCTAAACGCTGTGTAAGAAAATATCGGAACTCGATTGCAAGTTGTGAAAGAAAAAAACTGAAACTTCGATTGGCTGTTCGGGAGAAAACTAAAAGGAGGGAAAGCGGGAAGGAGGGTTCTCTAAAATGAATATTAAGGCATTACGTTTAGTTTTAATCATGTGGTTAGAGTTAGGGTTAGTTTTGGGGTTAAGATTAGTGTTTAGAAAAGAGTTAAAATTAATTTTCATACTTTTAGTGAGCAGTTTCTCTCCTTCCCTTCTTCCCGCTTTCCCTCATTTTAGTATTGCCCTCTGTTCGGTTGTGTTGAATGACTGAGAAAAAAAGAGAACCGATTTTGTTCAAAAATATGTCGAACGTTCAATAACTGTGGTTGGTATAAACACATGTTGAACATGTTTTTTCGTCAACATAATCAAAGTAACTTCCTATTCCCTTGTAGCATTTCGCACTTCAAATTCATCTTTCTTGTACAATTTTTTTTAACGAGCCAAGTTTCGGACCCATGCTGGGTTGGCCACAAGGACCGTTTTTGTGTAGTCGGCATATGTAACGGTCGCGCTCACCATTCGGCCACACGATCGTTCATCTTTCTTGTACAATGTCGGGTTGATTGTGTGGCCGAACTGGTTAGGACACCCGTTTCGACCAAAATCTAATATCATGGCTTCAAACCAGGCCTTTTAAATCATTTCCCACAAGGTGTATTCTCAATTAAAGGTGTTTTTTAAAAAGCGATTATATTACACTTTAGGCCTATATGCTGCTTATTGGCTTTTGCAAAAAAAATAGTTACAGTGTATTTTACATAAAAAGCTTCCCCGTATACTCATTTCCATAACATTATTTAATTAGTCTTTTGAAAGTGGAAGCAATTATCATTAAGGTTCGGAACAATGCAACATAAATATTGAAAGTTCGCGTGTTCGTTCGCATTTGTTCGTATGAAGCGTACAAGTCACGAAGTCCCATACATTAAATGCTGTATGCTTTTGCATTGTTTCTTTTTAACGTGGGAATTCATCCACTCTAATCCGTTTTAACAGTTGAGCTGTGTGGTTTCGTCGTTTATATTTTGGTGAATGGGGAATTTATTACCGTTTATTGCCAGTTAACCAGGGTAAATTGGCGCCGGAATAGCTAATATCATCGTGGATAATGCGTCATTGACCCAAAAGGCTGTGTAGTTAAAACAGACCTTATGCTAGTCGGTTGGGTTGTTGGGTAAGGCACTTGGCGGACTTTGCCTGGAACTAGTGGATTGATGGGTTATACTAATCGGTCGGGCTGAACTAATTTGATAAACTGTGCGTTTCATACTTTCATGTAATTGTGGCAGTTTCAATGTATTTTACGAAACGAGAACATTAACGTGTGTGCAAGCACGATCCTGTAAAGAAAAAAAAAAAACCTCAAAAACGAGGTTTCGAAATGGAACCCTCGCGCTAAGGGATAGGAAATAAGAAGCTCAGGAAAATACGACAACCAACCGCGAACACCAGGGCGTAAAAGTGACAGCGAAAAATGCATCAACGCAAATAAACGTACAAGTAATAGGAAACGGAACTGATGTAGGGTTAACGAAATAAAGAAGAATGTATTTATCAGATGTCTATGGTCCGCTCATCGTCGTGCCTCTGCCACGCCCCTGGATATAGAAATAGTATTATTTTGGGGGGGGGGGGGAACTAAAAGGAGGGAAAGCGGGAAGGTGGGAAATTGCTCACTAAAATGAAGATTATGACATTAGAGTTAGTTTTAAAAATGGGGTTGGAGTTAGGGTTAGTTCTGGGGTTGAGATAAGTGTTTAGGGCAGGGTTTAAATTAGCTTTTATAGTTTTAGGGAGCAGTTTCTCTTCTTACCGCTTTCCCTCCTTTCAAGGTTGCCCTTATTTGGCAGTGTTTAAATCATGTGCCCAAAGTTGGGATACCGGAGTTACTGTGCTGTGTGCCAAAGCAGCTGTTACTGAGGTTTGTTAATATACAACAAACTAAAATAGCCCCGATAACCCTACGGTGGACGCAAGGTAATATAATGGTTACCTGTGATATAACGTTTTTTATGTTTTTTTCATTTGTAGGAATTAAATGGATATATTAAAATTGTTATATTAAACACTGAAAAACCTGCAACAAGAAATATAATTATTTCAGCTAAAACGCCTATCTTTATCTGACACGCGATAATAAATTATAACCAAACTCCATAAAAGTCAACGACTTACCCCATATTTTGTAGAATAAGGGTTCCAATATCCATAATTTCCGCTACAAAATATTGAGGGAGGTTATTTATATGATGGTTATTCAAATGAACATGTATATAAAATAATGATACCATAGGAATAATGTTAGGGGTGCAAGGGGTGTAAACTAAACCTTTGCCTTCTTAATTTTACTCCAAATGTTAACTGACATTCTACTTAGAATTAAATATAATGATAATTAAAAATAAAACATTATAACCAGCTTAACATGCATAATTTGGTAATAAAATACGCTTAGCCACCCATTTCAATAACTCTCAAACGTTGTATTTGATTTTCAGACTGACAAAGCTGTAATAGCAAAATGCCTGACACATTAGTATATAATACATAATATACAGTATATTACAAAGTATATAGTATTCTATCCATCCAACACTAGGTTGCATTTGAATTACAGACTGATAATGCTGTCATAGCATAATATATAGGTATAAATGGACATAGTAAGCACGAATAAAAGGACATAGTAAGCATGAATAAAAGCGTGTGACCGGCACATGGTGCTAGACAATTTAATTTAACAATTCCTCGTGGTGGTAATTTTACTGACCAGAATGTATTTGACTTAAACATGGCTGATTATTTAATAGAATCAAAGCGTTGAGCAAGATGCCACATAGTAACCCCGGTTGTTACCTTGATCCAGGTCTGGGTTTCCTGGGATTGTCGTGCCAGGTACACATGTACGATGGGGCGCGTCGGTGCATGCCGGGCGCGTTGAACATGTCTTGATGGTGGGGTATCTTGGAGATGTTCGGCATTTGGGGCCTGGGTAGGGTTTACGGGGTTGTGGGTAAGAAGGGGGTAAGATGAAAACTTGTTTGGGTAAGGCAATTAGTCTGTGTTTTTATGTCCAAGTTATAAACAGTAGCAAACTTTTTTTTTTAATTCAGTCCTTAACCCTTTAACTGCCGGCTGTTTTTTAGGTAATTTTTCGGCGAAGTCGCCCTAGGTTAGAAGCTTCTGTACAAAAAACTATTGATGTAAGCATGATATGATCAACAGAAAAGTTGTTCAGTAATAAATTTTCTTTTGTTTTACATGAATTAAATTTTGATGACGTCATGCATTGTGCAATGACGTCATGTGTTTCTATTTAGATCAACAAAAACTATCTTTTTTCTCATTTACAAACAAAACAGTATGTAGCAAAGTTATTTATGATTATATTTGTGATGACCTCACAACTTGACTGATGACGTCGTAATACGCAAATCCAATTTTTTTTTTTTTTTTTTTTTACCCTCGCCCAATGAAACACAAACACATAGCCACAGGAAAACAAAACTGATGCAAAACATCTTCAAAAAGTTTCTTTATCGCTAGAACTACTAAAAAACAAAGCACAACTGCTTCCAGAATCACTATCATCCAACAAAAGGGCAGCTTCTTCAACAGAATATCTGTTTTTACCCTCCCTAAGCTCAAAAAATAGCCTAATCCAAAATGTACAAGCGAAAAACGAATGGATTGTTTTCAAACTAAGCAAGCGAACCATGACGACAATAGTTGAAAACTAATCGGGGACTAAAACAGTAATTAAAAACTAATTAAAACAACCAAAACCACACATATATGTATACGTTTTTAAAACTCAAATAACCAAAAAATTTCAAATGCAAACCTATATATCAATTTATATTGGTAAACGCAGAAATTATTCAGCTCTCCAGCGCCATCTCACTGATCAAAATTGGACGTATACTTTTCCACTTATGTAATTTTCGGCGCTGTCAAACTTGAGTCAACAGCGGCAGTTAAAGGGTTAAGAAAATAATTTATGAAACAAATACACTTAAATTATAGCAATTGGCAAGCATAATATTTGGCAAAACCACAGTCGCTATAGCATGTCATGGAAAAAATAAAATTAAAACAATTTACATAACTGTATATACATAGCCCAAAATCGAATTGATATTTAAATTAATAAATATTCATATTTATAAATGTCAACAAATTAAATTTCTAGCTTAACTAAGCAATATTGCAATCCAAATTAGGACATAGGTGTAGAAACATAGACCAAGATCAAATCGAATTATAAATATTCAGATCGAATTATAGGTCCGGCCCGTTGGTCTAACGGTTAAGTGCGTCGCCTTTCAATCGAAAGGTTGCAGGTACGAAACTGGTCGCTAGCTAATCGGTTGTGTCCTTGGGCAAGGCACTTTACGGATATTGCCTGAACCCAGCGGATTAATGGGTTCTACCAAATTGAAGGAGCGTGTCCATCATATACAACACACTGCAATAGCTCCGGTAACCCGACGGTGGGCGCGGGGTGATCTGACGATTGCCCGTGTGTTAACCCCCTTGGTTTTCCCATTCACGGGGATAAAGATGAATATCCTATTCACCAATTAGATTTCTAGCTCTGGAATAAGTGAGATTACCTGGGACCCATTGCAAGTAGGGGTAAGTATGAAGCAGCGATGGGGGGTGGGGAAATCCCCTCTAAAACCGCTTGGCGCATTCGTTCAACTCGTGCCACTTGTTCAACCTGGAATCGTTTTTTATTATGCGATAATGGAATTGTTCGGCCAGGTATTAACTTTTGGGGTTGTGACTTGTGTTTGTGAGGCGTTAGCATAAATGACAAACGTAAAGGGTGGCGCGAATAAAAAAGTTTAAGAATCACTGCTTTAGAGTAAACGATCAACGTATTTCATAGGATATCTACACAGGATAATTAAGGATATATAAAGATTTCTAATGTGATCAAAAAGCATAACCATATTACCTATGATTTGTCCGTAAATTTGAACCAATGTCTATCTAGCTACAGAACTTAAAAACTGGCAAATAGTGTATTTAATTATTGCATATTTGTCATACTTTTGTTTCTGAATGTTAGAAATGTTAGCGATAGTCTAGTGGTTTAGTGTAATGCCTTTCAACCGCAAGGTTGCTGCTTCAAAACTGGTCGCTAACTAGTCGGTTGTGTCTGTAGGCAAGGCACTTAACGGACATTGCCTGAACCCAGCGGATCAATGGGTTCTACCAAATTGATAATTTCCAGGAAAATAATATATAATTCCCAGGTACAATAGGGTGGACATGATCTGATCAGAATTAATAAGATTTGCAACATTTTACAACACTCCAATACAAAATCCCCACCATTAGAAATTACCTTTCCATTGCAAAGCTGAACAAGATTTGCTCCTTCTTGCAGACTGAGAAAGAGTTTGTGTTGGAACACCTTGCCATCGAAGTACATCCATGGAGCGGCGTATTTGGCCGGGATGGGTTCGCCACACGCAGAGTTCGTGAACAACGCCATGTCCACCCCTCGCATGAACATCGACGCAAGGTCGATACCCCTGGGTGGGAAGGGGGGTTTTACCCCGTGAAATGGGAACATAGGAGGGTTATTACATAGGTAATAGGGAAACCATTTGGCGATATGTAAGGGGTTATTACACGGGCGATCATCAGATTATCTCGTGAATTGACAGCAAATAAAAAGATCAAATTATCTGAAAAAATTGACAGAAAATAAAAAAAGTCAAGTTATCTGAAAAAATTGGCAGAAAATAAAAAAGTCAAATTATCCGAAAAAATTGATAGCAAATAAAAAAGTCAAATTATCTGAAAAAATTGACAGCAAATAAAAAAATCAAAGTTGCAGATATAAATAATCTTGCTATCAGTTAGTGTACTTGGGTAAAGACATTGCTGCAATCAAGGGGAATTTAATGGCTCATAATAAGTCAGGTATTCTTAACTTTAAAAACACAATGCATTAGGTAAGACTGTTAGTATCTATCACATAGGTTTGGTTGGATGTCTTAAGCAGTAGTTGGTAGTCTTGGTATCTTAATATAACACTATCATTTCACATCCTCAAAAAAACTGCATGTATGACCAGTTGAAATGGAGAACAAAATTTTCTCATACCTAGGGGTAACATGGGGGGATTCCCTTTCCTGAGAAGGGTCCATATGCAGCACAGCGACGGAAGTTGCAAGGAAAGCGTCCATTTCTTGCCGTCGTATAACACCAGAAGATGGAAACTGGATTAAATACCTGGGGGTTCAATATGGAATGATGGGTGGGAAATAAATTAATAATTCGTAGTAAGATTAAAAGTGTGGTTAAGATGTCCTTTTCTTGGTGTTTTGGATACAAGAATAATTTTGATGGTTTCAAAAATAGATTAACAGAACAAGCAGAAAAAAATATTTTTTGTACTAATTTGACTTTTAATACTAAAAAATAATATTACTATTACTGTTTAAAAAAAATAATTGTAAATTTGTTGGTGAATAATTCAATATTGGGTAATAAGGTTAAAATTGTGGTTGTATGTTATGTTATTATAGATGTCCGAATTTTAAAGAGTTTGGGATTATTCTAGAAACAATAATTTCGAATCAATAATATCAAATCTAATTGAAATAGACTTTCAAGCGAAAATTATTTTTAAACTATTTAAAAAAAAGTTTCTGGATTCTAGCACCTATAATATTGAACTGCTTTGAAATAGACAAATAACAAACAAAAAATATTTTTTTTCACTAATTTGATTAGGAAAAATAAAATTAGTCTTTATGTTTAATGAAACGAATAATTGTAAATTTAAATTAAAATAATCATAACAAATTGTTACTTTTTTATATTGTACCAAAATTATAAATAAAATTAAACTTGTTTCACTACGGGCACTTAATTTAGTCAACATATTGCAAATGAAATGGACAACTAATACCACAGTGCAGAAAATGTTCAAGCAAAAAGTATGGATAGCCAGGACCAGCGAGAATACAATGAAAAAAAAAATGATATTCCAAATCAAAGTACTCCCGGCCTAGATGATGACAAAGAACTTGGCGAGAAGCTAGTAAGGATGATTAACAGCTCATGCAAGCATACGCGCCCATTACAGTGTGAAAGTAAATATACTTGTTAAAAAAATTTAAATAATTAATAAAGAAAATAATAATAATTTATATATAAAATTGAGATAAGTGACAATTTTAAAATATCTAGATGATTAATTAAATCTTGGTTTAACTTGTCCGACCAGTTAGTCTGGCGGTTGCAGGTTCAAAACTGGTCGCTAGCTGACCCAGCGGAATAATGGATTCTTAACGGACATTGCTCTACTAAATTAAAGGAACGTGTAAATCCTACACAAAACACTGCAATAGCTCCAGTAACCCGACGGTGGGTGCGAGGTGATCTGAAAATTGCCCAGGTGTTAACCCCCTTGGTTTCCCTATTCCCGGGGATAAACATGATTTCCTATCCTACTATCAACATGAAACCAAGTAATGAAAAATGTTTTAAAAGAACTTTATTACCTTCTCAAGCCCCAATAGCCCCAAGAATGGGTATTCCCCTCCTTACGACTGACCTGAGTATGCAGCACATGACCAGGGTGTGGTGGGGCACAAAGTGGGGGTTTAGCATACTGGGGGTGTCTGAGTTGAGGCAGGAGAGGAAAGCTCGCATTCGACGATTCTTGTCTACTGCCTCTGTCCCGAACCACAAGTTCACTAGAGCAGGTACCTGGTGAATGAAGGTGGTTGTATTCTGCTGGGTACATTTATTGCTGGGTTACATTTATTGCTGGGTTACATTTATTGCTGGGTTACATTAATTGCTGGGTTACATTAATTGCTGGGTTACATTAATTCCTGGGTTACATTAATTCCTGGGTTACATTAAAGAATTAATTGAGAGCACAACTCAATCAGCCTCTGTATTAACACTACTTTCAATTCTGCCCCAGACTTTTGCAATGTAGGTACATTATGGGCGGGTCCAAAAAATGTAGTCCTGGCAAAAACATATAGCAAGAATAGTAAAATTTTACATTAATAAAAAGTCTGTAAAAAAGTGGTCTGTTTGAAAATGAAATAACTACTTTGTAAATCTCTCATTAGGATGTAGATTATTATTCTCCCTTTATGTTGTTTGCTGACTACCCATTTCATTCATTCGTTAGTATGGGATAGCCACATGGACCAGGAATTTGGCAATAGAGGGCCCATTATGGCCAAGTCGGCCAGTGTCCCAAAGGAAGCTGACTAAATGCTTCACTTAGTTATATGCAAGATCAATAGATTTCTGCTGAGTTGTTTTTGACTAAAAGAAATTTTATATGTATTTTGATCATGGAATCTAACGAAATCTGATTATTTTTTGGTCAAAAGTAATTCAAGTGAAAACACAAATAGAGTTATCATATGGGAATAGTCAAATAATTTTGTCGGTACCAACACTATGGCTGCACCTGGTCAAGGAGAGGGTGGTGGGGGTGTTAGTAATCTGCTGAGTTGTTTTCGAAGTGCAAATCTAATAAAATTTGATTTATTTTCATGTTTTATCCCCATGGGAAATCGCAAGGAGGTCATATGTGCAATGGACAGATTACCTCATGACATGTACCATGTCAATTACACAACCGGTTAGCTAGCGACAAGTTTTGATTACACAACCTTTGGGCTGAAAGACGGCGCACATATGAATATGAAGGGTGATTTTGAGGTTTCATCTATAACCTACCTGCCAATCATCAAATACAATCGACAGATTACCTCATAGCTACACCTTTGAGCTAAAAGACAGCGCATATATCGATATAAAGGGAGGATTTTGGCTCGACTAGTAACCTCCATAACCCACCTGCCAATCATCGAATGGAAGTGCTGGTACAAGTTCTGGAATCCAACTTGATTTATTCCGAACGCAGCACCATTCTTTGATGATTATTGGACGAACCTGGTAGTGGGGGGTGGTGAGTATGTAATTGTAGGGTTAATTTGTTAACCACCAATGGTAAAACAATGAAGTGTGAAATAAGGAATTGTCAGATTATCTTGGTCCCAGTGCTGGAAGAAGACAGTGGCATGGTAGGAGTGCTAGATGGACACCTATGGTTATATTTGGACACTAACATAAAAAACTAATGGTGTTATATTGATAAAACAGTTAACCGTGCCTGTATATTACATTACATTAGTATGGGCGGGTCCACGGTAGCCACCGGGACCAGGAATTTAGGCCACACAAGGGCCATTACTCCAGGTGCCTATATACCACCAGACGAGCACATGATAGAAAAGACAATACCACAATACCAAAAAAATTGAAAATAGCATCGTTTAAATTGAGTGTTTCATAAAATATTCTGTTAAATGAAAAACATAAATGCAAGCAGGAAATATGTTCTACGCGTGGACTTTTTTTTCTAGCACTGATTGCTCCCATATTTAGTGTACACGTGTTTATTCTATTAAGTGGGAAAATATATGGGGCTTTATAACACTGGCAATAGCCATCATGCTCCTATGGGGGTAATCTGACAGAGTTAAATGCTAAACCACTAAGACGTATAGGAGGAGGATAGGATATTCATGTTTATCCCCGTGAATGGGAAAACCAAGGGGGTTAACACACAGGCAATCGTCAGATCACCTCGTGCCCACCGCCAGGTTAACCAAAGCTATTGCACTGTGTTGTATATGATAGACATGTTTCTTCAATTTGGTAGAACCCATTATTTCGCTGTGTTCAGGCAATGTCTGTTAAGTGCCTTGCACAAGGACACAACCGACTAGCTAACGACCAAATTTGAATCTGCAACCTTACGATTGAAAAGCGACGCACTAAACTACCACACTAAACGGTCGGACTCAAATATCTAACCGAAGTTAACAACACAACGAACCTGGTGAGTAGTCCGCAGTATACTTGATATGGAGAACAAGATCCCATAGATATGTTGTCTAATGGGCCGGAACAGGTGTACAAGTGGAGGAATTGATTGGTTCGAATCGTCTTCTAGTGATACGTCCAATTTTATCTCACCCTGATGGGAGAGAATTGTAAGAAAAAGGATTGTAAAAAATAGCTCTAGTAATTCCACGGTTAGCGCTTAAAGTAATCTTTTACCAACTAACAATTCTATCTTACATATTTGCATTAATCTGATAATTTGCCTGTGTGATGAAAGTCCCTTTAATTTTTCCTTTTTACAGGATAAAACATATCATATAATCTATCCTTTTGCAACATTACCACTGTAAGGGTCTGGTACACGTATGGATGCATGAACCCATTTGTGTGTCGCTTCAACGTGACGTCGGTTATTTTGTCAGGTAACTTGGGCAGGGGTGAAGTAATAATCTCGACGTAAGGTCGTCCGGTCATATCGATGACGGTCATTCCTGGAGATGTCGGTGAACTGGTGCGCTGTGTGGAAATGATTATGGTGTTGATAACCTAGGGAAACTGTTATTGAAATGCAGTCAGAAATAAGTTTTTATTGTAAATTTAAAAAAAGAGTAAAGTAAATAAAATATGGTCCAAGAAAATTGTTTTTATCACAGAGTTATGAAGAATGTTTTTATTATAAAGTGTTTTGTAGAGTAATATAAACTTTTGCCGGGGAAATCTTTTATTGGGTTCTCTAACCAACTTCTTGTTACTGGTTTATGTCCATTTGCAAGCAGTTTACCGCAATTACCTGTTCCTGATGGTTATTAATCAGTTTAAACAAACACTAAAGTCATGTCTGAAGATGTCCTCTTGCGCTTCATCTCTTTTATGGAAAAATGCTCGACTAATTGCTGGGCCATATTGGCTTTTTAGAAGTTATTTATTCTAATGTTTCCAAAATTAAAGTTAAAAAAGTTAAGAATAGTTCTATTGATTTCAGGTAGACAATACAGACCAAGAATTAAATTTTCAACAACTTATATCTCAGTGAATAGTACTCACAGCTTCTTCTTTTTCTTCGTCTTTTTCCAGTTTTAATTTCCTCTCAAATTCATCCACAAGTAACGTGTCACCTCCATCTTTGGAACTTCCACTGCTTACATCCTGTACAAGGAGGAGGGGGAATAAGTGTTCTGTACAGGGAGGAGGGGAAATAAGTGTCCTGGTGGATTAATGGGTTCTATCAAATTGAAGAAACATCTCAATCATACATAACACACTGCAATAGCTCCGGTAACCCGACGGTCGGCGCAAGGTGATCTGAAGATTGCTGGTGTGCTAACCCCCTTGGTTTTCCCATTCACGGGGATAAACATGAATATTCTATCCGAAGTGTCCTAGTGGGTTTGTACATCGTCTTTCAGTCAAAAGGTTGTGGGTTTAACACTGGTCATAACTAGTTGGTTGTGTCCTAGGGCAAGACACTTAGCGGACATTTCCTGGACCACAGTTTTAATAGGTTGTATTAAAACATAAATTAAGTCGTAATTATGTACAACACACTGCAATAGCTCAGGTAACCCGATGGCGGTTTATTGTAAAATGTAGCTAAGCGATTATTTTTGAAAAAATGTCTTCAATTGCTTTCAGAATTCAAAACTATTTAAAACAATATATCAAACAATATTAAGGTGAATATTAGCCATTCTTCATTGCACACATTTGGGATGCTTAAACAAAAAAG
>CH000786.1:308504-332706 GCA_000149265.1 Ciona savignyi | reverse complement strand
CTTTAATTTTCTTGAATATAAAACAATAAACTTTATTAATAGGTCTTAGTTAAAAAACATTACACAAATTATATTTACAATTTGAGTGCTATGAATGTGTTTTAAAGCGACATATTATTCAATTATCTATCAAAATTTCTTAAAGTTATAAAGAATGGACCTCTTAAATATACTAGTAATAATAATAATGATAAAAACAGCCTGAATTATAAACACGGTATTTAATATTGCCATTTATTTTGTTTAGATCTCTATTTTAGTCTGTAACCATTTTTTTCCATTTTTGTAAAAAAAAATAAAAAATAATCTAAGTATTTTTTGTAATAAATACTTAAGAATATTATTTTACAGCAAACAATTCTTCTATTTTTTCAATTTTTTTATATTTTACAATAATCTTAAATAGTTTTAAAAGTAGAAGAGTTTTGACACAGGTCTTTCCTTCCTTTGGTATTTCCACCAATAAACAATGCAACTAGCTGAATGCACTTTATATAAACTTCCTTTACGTGTCATATGACAACCCATAAGCAGAACGTACTTAAAACACATAAGCAACCAAAATTACTGTACTTGAAACACACATAACGCAACCAACATTATTATGTATGATGCTATGTTGCCTTTTAATTCCACCTAAAAAAACAATCAATAAAACCCTAAATTATGCTAGAAAAAAGTATTAAACAAATCTTCATTTAAGGGGCCATTGGAGTATTGTTATTAATTAAAAAGAATATTAGTTTGTTGCTATTTTCCTAACCTTATAAACGTTGCTGTTACTTAATCTAAAAAAAACTTTGATGATACTTAGCCTAATCAATTTAAAGCCAAGCTATATATTAATTAATTAAAGTGTTGTTTAATGCAATACCATACAATTCATACAAAGTGTTGAGTATAGATACATAAAATGGTGGCATAAGCTTACTGCATTGCCCGATCTTTTGCAGCTAAACCGAGTTTCACTCTCCGGGCTTGTAGATCCAGATGTTTTGAGAGAGGATATTTCAACAACATCGTGTTTATGTGCAATATTGTCATCAGGTGAACCTGGATACAGTGCTCATTTTAGAGCTTTTATTGACTGATTTGTTGCCATGCTGGGGGATTAGGTTACCGGTAACCCGATGGTGGGCGCGAGGTGATATGACGATTGCCCGTGTGTTAAGCCTCTTGGTTTTCCCATTCACGGGGATTAATATGATTGATTGTGATAAAGCTCTTACAAAAGCTCTGACAATGTGTGTGAGTACTACAAGTAGTACTTATCACCGCCGAATTAATAAAAGAACATGTAATTACCTTGGCCAAAATGCAACCTACAAAATGACTACAATGACTGGATGAACATATTTTCAAGTAAGTTTGTGGGGGTTTTGTATTGCACTTCAAATTAATGTTAAGTATTTCATGGTAAGCAGACAGGCAATCAGGTAAGTTCTTATATTACGGGATTTTGTTCAAAAACCACAAACAAACTAAGACATGCCTGGGTTAAAGGATAGAGCAATACGTATCCTCTAAGTTACTTGCCCAATAATACAAATACAACCGATCATAAATCTTGCTAAAACCCATTACAATGTGCGTAAGTATTCGAAGTAATACTGACCACTGCCGATTTACAAAATGAACATTGTTAACTTTTATAAGTGTACTAACTACCATGCAACCAATACATGAGACCTAATGACTGGATAAACATAATTTCATCGTTTTCAAAGTTCGCGTGTACATAATAAGGGAATAGAATAGGATAGAATATATCTACGTGAATGGGAAAACCAAGGGGGATAACACACAAGAAATTGTCCGATCACCTCCCGACTCGCTAGCGACCAGTTTTGAACCTACAACCTTTAGGTTGAAAGGTGTTGCACTAAACCGCCATACTAAGCACTGAGCAGCCGATCAAGTAGTGTCTTCAAACAATCCTATATAACAGTATTTCCTTTAAAAACACACAACAAAGCAGTAAACATGCCTGGGTTAACGGAAGTTGATTGTTGTTTTAAACTTTCCATGAATTTTCCACCGTTCCTTGTAGCCGATTGGTAGTGATTCACCGAGTCTTTTAAACGCTTCGTTTTGCTGGTAACGTTATCAGAGCAATTTTTGAATACATCCTGAAAACATAGTGTTGGAACATTGGGTGCTGGGAAAGTAGCACTGTAACATAACAGTGCCTAGACAAACTCCTTTGGTCATATGTGGACACTTACGGGCAACACTAAACAGAGGAAAGGCAGGAAGGGGGGAAAATGTTCAACCAAAACTACCCTTTAATCTTTCGGTCTAAATCTTAATCTTTCGGTTGAAAGGCGTCGCACTAAACCACCAGACTAACCGGTCAGACGAATTTATTTAACCAAATTGCTTTAAAACGAATGGTGATCAGGCAAAACCGGTTATCAATAAAAGCAAAGTTATACTGGCTCTATTACATGTTAAATATAATAAGATATTTAAGTTTTACTGTATTTAATCACTTACCATGACCAAACAAGGTTATAAAATATTTATACCATATAATAATTATATGTAACTATATCCAATTGTAGAATCAGAAATGTCATTTATAACATTATTAACTAGTGGTCCACACTAATTAAAACATATTTGTCACCAGTACTGTATAATCCGGAAAAAAAACACTGCATAAAAAACTAATAATTTATATGTTTTATTATACATAAACCCACAATTTTAATAAAATATGTTGTACTTATAACTTCATTCGGCAATATGTATAATTTTATGTAAAAACTGCAAAATGAAAGGATTTCCCTCACCTTGGCCACAAAATCAAGGTCTGTAGGGTTGGATAGTTTGTTTATATAGTCAGCTACTGCAGGGACTATCTTCGACACCTCTGGCAATACCAGTTTGTTTATGGTTGTCTGAAATGCAAAATATTTAGGAAAATAAATTCTGGAGCCAACAGCTACTGTGATCTGTAATCTGCCAACATTGTGGTCAGCTATCCGATAAGCTTTGTGGGTTAGTTAGTCACCTTTCAGCTAAAGGGTTGCAAGTTTGAAACTAGTCCCTAACTAGTTGGTGTGTCCTTGGGCAAGGCACTTCGCGAACATTGCCCGAACCCAATGGATTGATGGGTTTTACCAAATTGAAGGAACCTTTTAATTATAAAGAACACACTGCAATTACTTTAATAATCCAACGGTGGGCGCAGGGTGATTTGACGATTGCCCGTATGTTAACACCCCTTTCGTGTTCCTATTCATGGGAATAAACATGAATATCCAATTATATCTCATGTTTACAGCGACACTTGATTGCGATTATCATAATAACCCCTGGGCATGAAGTAACAGACTTTTTATGCCTGCATTCCTGCACCAGGTGTGTCACCACCTTTTTAATTGTGATGTAAAATAATCATAATTGTTTTAGATATGCATTAAACATGATAGCTATGAGACAACCCTATACTACAGTACAGTGTATAATTTTGGACACCACAATATCCAAAAAGTTTAAAATTTGAATTATTACCAGGAAAAAATGAATAGTAGGGCCTATTCAATATCTTAATTACAGGGTTTGGTTAAATACAGTCTGCGGGCAGTCAAACTCCGTTCAGTATTTGGCCATGCCTGGTCTAAAACCAAGATGCGACACCACAATCAAACAAAACAAAATGCTTTTCTGGTGATAATATAGGTGTTAGTTTTTTTTTATGTTGTACTCTCCAGCATAATACACTTTGGTATAGGGTTGTCTCATTGCTATCATTTATGATGTTTATCTAAAAAGGATTCCGATTTTTGCATTACAATTGATTAACAAGATGGGTCATATATGGTTGTCTACGATATGCTACGATACCAAATATGCTTTTCTACTATATACGCTACCACCAAACATGCTTTTTTTCACTACTTTTCCTCAATACCAAATATGCTTTGTCTACGATACCAAATATGCTTTTCCTCAATAATGAAGAAAGGATTTTTACTCACCTCCAATTTTTCATGAGTTGGGGGGTTCACCAGCCCCATCAAAAAGGGGGCAACTTCATCCGGTAACAATATATGGTTCCCTAGCAGGGTTAGAAGCAGTGGGAAAAGACCTGGTGATAGGGAAAGGTGTTTGGACAGCGCCGATAGCTGGTATTGAACAGTGGTGATACAGTAGGAATGCCGGGATAGTTTCAACAGATGGGAAGAAAAGTACATCGGTGGGTCGAACGCAACGAAATCACCCGACTGTGCAAGAATGCCATGGAACGCGTTGCCCCGACAATACGCGATGATCTGTGAAATGAATTTGTAGTTAGTTAGTTTCATTAGTATGGGTGGGTGACATGTAGTCAGGATATAGCGGTCAAGTTGGCCCGTGTCCTAAAGGAGTTGGTTGGGCGAAATCTTTCTAACAGAAAATTTATATTATGTAGAACTTTTTACATCTAGGGCCGTGTGGAATAAATGTCTGCTACACTGCCCTTAACCGATTTTCAGTAATTTTACATAAATTTTTTTTTAAAAACACACATAATTTTATTTAAGTATTTTTGAATTATTTCTTTAAGTATACCCCTATGCTTTTTAACCTTCAAGTCCTAAGGGATTTGTTTTAATAAAGTGGACATAACGATGTTGCGGCTCAGGCACTTTTTACCACCCCTGGATGATAAGTATGCGAATGCAAACATCCATGCAAAACTCGTCGGGTTAGCCTGGTGGTTTAGTGCGTCGCCTTTCAGCCGAAAGGTTGGATGTTCGAAACTGATCACTAACTGGTCGGCTGTGTCCTTAGGCAAGGCACTTAACGGACATTGCCTGAATTCCACAGATTAATGGGTCCCACTAAATTGAAGGAACGTGTGAATCATAAACAACACACTGCAATAGCTCCGGTAACCTGACGGTGGGCGCGAGGTAATCTTACAATTGCCCATGTGTTAACCCACTCGGTTTTCCAAATTACGGGTTTAAACATGATATTTACGGGAATAAAAAATATCCTATAACTCACTTCTCTATGATGATCCTTGAAACTCTGACAGACTTGCACTCCACACGCGATAAACGCAGTTCGAATGCAATGACCGACTGACGCTGGTGGTGTGAACCAGACCTTTGGTGGTGGGGTGCCCTGAGGGGATATAATAATCATTTCCAGTACCTCGGTAGAATAAATATTTAGATTTAATTAGTGCGAAATGATGGTAAGAATACCTTATGCTCACCATTGGGGCTATTTAAATAAAACTCTTATGTCACTACCAATAGGCCTATGTAACTGTAGCGTTCATTTTGTAGATTTCGATTTATTTAAATATACATGATCTTGGATTCGCCTCAATTATCTTATCTGGAATTAGCCCGGCAAGATAAAAGGCAATGCCGCCACGATCTGAGGCTTGTTTACTCGTGTATTTGTTTCAATACAGAACAAACGAACAGTTTTGTTTCTAAAGACTTAAGTCACTGAAGTTAAGTTTCTCTTTGTCTACCATCAAAATGAATCCAAAAACACGGTAATTTTTGGTTGTTTGTTTAAATAATGATGATGTCATAAAAAATTAGGGAAATGCGTAACTGAGCTGGCGTATCCTTACTTTCGATTATAAAAAGGTTTAACAATCTTACCCTTTTATAAGTGTGGTTTATTATCTTGCGAATATTTTCTTTAAGTGTGTTTTGTTTCTTGGTCCATTCCTGAATTCTTTGTTTCTCAAGAGCTCCATTAAAATAAATCGTCATCTCTGTTCATAAAAATATTAATTTTATTTGTATAGTGTGACCAAAATCTGCACTGTTATCTTTGGGGTGTAATACATAGGGTTGTGACATAGTTGAAGCGTAAAACATAAAAACTTTGTTAATTATATTTTTTTTCACAGGGAGGCACCAAACTAGATAAATTTTATTTTTTTGGTGCCTTTCTGTTTTGCTGGAGTCAATTGCCACAGTTTTTTTTGTACAATGTTGGATTTTCAGTTAACGCCATATTTGTGTATATATGCATGACATGATTTGTGTTTTCGAATTGTTGGTGGTAAACGCTGCAGCGAAATTGAAAATTGAAATTAATACTTTTTATCTGGATTGCTAGAGAATTCCATTTTTAATCAATAAAACTGCAAAGAGTTGTAAAAGAGATAAAATATAAATAAAGCTTTGTGTTTTTGGTTTAGCTACCTCGTTAAGGAGTTAATATTCTTTTACAATTGACATTTCTGTATTGTTATGTATAGAATCACATCTAGTTGGCAATTTCAACCCAATATTAAGAATGGAAAGAGAAGGCATGCCTGGTCCATGACAGCTTATATTTATGGATATCATCTCCTTATTTTAAACCAAGCGCTAAATCAAAAAGTTGTGTCAATTCAGGTGGGAGTGTAAATTCATCTAAGCATTTCTTGCAAATAAATGTCAACCTACCCTGTTCAACAAGGATAGGATAGGATATGTATGTTCATTCTCCTTTAATGGGAAAACCAAGGTGGTTAACACACATGCAATCGTCAGATCACCTCACGCCCACTGTTGGGTTACCGAAGCTATTGCAGTGTGTTGTGTATGATCCACACGTTCCTTTAATTTGGTAGAACCCATTAATCCGCTGGGTTCAGGCAATGTCCGTTAAGTGCCTTGCCCAAGGACACTAGCTGGCGATAATTTTCAAACCTCAAACCTTTCGGTTGAAAGGCGTCGCACTAAACCACCAGACTAACCGGCCGGACAATAACTAAAACAACGTTAAAACATCAAACAACCACCCACCTATGTTTGCACGCTCAGCTGCCATGCAGAAACATTTGACGAAATGATACATTTGGTTCCATTGTCCACCACAAACCCAGTCCGTGTATGAACCACCATACAAACGATGCAAACAGCTATCAGCATCTATTACCTGAAACCCAAGAATTCAAATTTATAATAAAATGATCTAACATGGCTATTACCAAGAATTCAAACTATAAAACGTTTATCCATGGTGTAGGAAAACCATGGTGTTACCTTGTGCTAACTGCCAGGTTACCAGAGATGTTGCGAGTGTTATATATGTATGAGACGTTCCTTTATATTTAGTAGAATTTATTAATCCACTGGATTCAGGTCTGTTAAGTTGACCAGGTCCACAACCAACTAGCTAGCAGCAGGTTTCGTTCCCACAACATTTTAGTTTAGTTTATTCACTTTTTGCCTCAGTATTAACCCTTTAGAAACGAGATTGTTTTTGCGCAGTTTGCGCGTTTTGACCGAGTCCGCTTTGTAGTGCTCTAGCGCCTCTCGTGTTATAGTTAGAGAAAAATGTTCAACACTAGAGTTGTTCAAAATAAAATTTCTATTTTTTGATGACGTCACTACTTGGGGGTCCACGTCATATTCTTTCTTCTACAATGTTATAGTTTTTGATCTGTTGACAATACAGCCTAACTTATTTTTACAAAGTTACTCAGAAACAAATTTCCTACAATTATAATATAATTTTGGTTTGATGACGTCATCAAAATAATATTACGTCACTAATTACACGTTACAGGTCCACCCATGCTAATTTTTTTTTTGTTTTTTATTATAAAAAATGTTAAAATAGAAATTTAGATTACTATTAAGTCCATATTGCTTTATCTTACTAATTTTCCCCTAAAATAAACTATAAATGAAGGGTTTGAACCAAATTGTGGACTATAACCGTAATGATACTCAAAACCCCCCAAAAAATGTAAAAAAAACTAGTAAGATCACATTCGGGACATCCCAAGAAGCGAAACTGATTCTACCACCATAGAGACATTAAATGAAACAAACATTTTGAGCGTAGTATTTAAAAAACGTTTTTTTGTGATCATTTTTTCTCACATTACACCAAAAAAAGTCATAAAATTCAACTAAACTTTACTTCAAAATTTCAAATGCAAAGTTATGTTTATTTTTGCTGTTTTCAAAAGATATATCATATAGCTTTCCAACGATACCAAACTTTAGCAGTTTCGACAAGAAATTTTGGAGATTTTTCATTTTGAATGAGCATATGTCAAAAAGGACAAATTTGTTCTTATCGTTTCTAAAGGGTTAAAATGGCAAACAAATCAAATTAGGACACAGGAAAAGATAACAAACAGTTGTTAAAACACATCATCTAAAAAAGAATATAATTGTAAAAATATATAGGGTAAGCGGCTGTCAAACCCCAAGCAATGTGCACAAAATTTAATTTTAAAAGACCAAAACAATATAATATAAAACCCTGAGTTTATTATTTGATGTAATATAGTTCAATGTGATAAAAAAGATAACTGGCTGTATAGGCCTATTGCACGATAGATCGATAAGTTTTAGCATACAAAATCAACTCCGATAAAACTACCTCACCAGATAAATTGGTTCAAATTGACTTCCAACCACCTTTCTTCTCCAAGCAGGATCACCAATGTTGACATTGACACATGCATTTGGACAGAACTTGTCAATAAACTCTTGCAGATCGTGAGCTCCCATTTCGTAACCACAATTTATTTGAAATCTAACCAAAACGGGGACACATAATTGACACTATGTCCTGCCAACTAAAAATGCCCTGTGGGAATGGTTTAAAAAATAATAAACTAGTGCAATTTTAGGCTGTAGCAAAAAAAAACTATAAATTGTACAAAATGCATAAAGTTAGGAGTGCTTACTGCACTCTATCTCGTACAATTTCACCTCTAGCAAGTTAGCAACCTAAATGTAAACATGAATCTGTTGGATATTACTTAAACAGACTAAACACCATAGAATTATATATATATATATATGTATCTATTTTAACGAGATGATGCACTTTTGTACCTGTGTCAAACAGCAGTTTATGGGTAAGCTTGAAGCATATATTGATGCATTGAAACAAACAAGCAAAAAAATTATACAGAACGTTACCTCTAATTACTACAGAAGCTTGGATCGCTTACTATACTTCATAATTACCAAAGTCTCGTGGAAAACTAAAAAAGAGAAACTTAAATGAATATTATAATCGTTATGTTTGGTTTAAAGTTAGTTCTGGGGTTGAGATTAGTGTTTGGGACAGGGTTAGAATTAGTTTTCATATAGCGATCCATGCGATCCAAGCGATCCTGTAGTAATTAGAGGCACCCTATACAGAATGCCCATTCTGGAATTAGGAATTAATTTTTTATTCGATTGGGAAATGATTTGGAATGTTTTTAGGTTCACACGATTCAAATTACGTGTTCATAGCGACACTAAACAAGGTAGCTCAAAATTAAAGATTTCATATCATTGATTCTAAAATTTGTAGAATCCAATATGATTCAAATAAAAACAATCCTAATAATAAAACAAGCACTTCAAATACTAAAATATTACTTTTAGTTAGTTTATTCATTTTTTGCCTCAGTATTTAAAATTGACAATCCAATAAAATAACGACACAGGAACAGGAAAAGACGGCAAAGCCAACTGTCGTTAAAACACATCATTAATATAAAGAATATAATTTAATAAATATAGAGGACGCGGCCACCAAACCTAATCGAAAGAACAATAAAAAGCAAACAAAATTTAATTAAGACCAAAATAAAGCCCTAAAGAGAAGTGTGCGGTAAATTAAATGACTAAAACCATATAAGTTAGTGGTTGGCTGAAATTTAATATTAATTTAATATTAAACTTCAAAACTTTGTAAAAACTCTTCTGCTGTTTCCTGATGGTCAACTAACTGATGACGGGTATTTAACGCTGGGTTTAAAAATTCTGATCTCGATTGTTTGCTTTTTAATGCGAATTGTTTGTCTTCCTTTGACAGTTCTTTTCCTTTTGTCATCACATACAGAAAATACTCGAAGCAGCCGGAATCTCTGATTGAAAACGTTTGAACGTCCCAATTAAACTTCGAACGCGCGAGAATCTTTTTTCGAAAGTGGGGTTGTGAAAATGTGATGGACACAAAACGCCCGCCAACTTTCAAAACCGTTGAAACGTTGCGTAAAACTGCTTCCATCGTTTCAAATGCAGTTTCACTTATATTCCAAACATCGTTTTCCTCGACCAATAAAGCATCCAATGTCCCTTTATCAATAACCACATCAAACGTAGACGCTTCAAATTGAAGATTAGTTATATCCATAACATACCAACTCATTTCAGAAAGATTTTGATATTTTTGTTTCATGTTTTCAATACAGACTGTAGAATAATCAACATTTGTTACATTTTTGTACCCATCTTTGTATAAATCCAGGCTAAATGGGCTGTTTCCGCAACCTAGGATCAAAATCTTGTCATTCTTGTCCATGTGATCTTTTAAAACGTTTTTAAAGTCGTCGTAACTTTTAAACCAATCGTATGAATCCTCGTTTTCATATCGATGGTCCCAGTATTCCTTCTCTTTATATAGTTTGTTATGGTTCGCCATGTTTGACAGCTTACTTATTTACATAAAATTAGCATGGAAACACTAAACCTAATTTTAAAAATAAGCTTAAAACCAAAAATTTGTAAAAAAAAAAGAACCCTGGGTATCTTTGTAAAAGCTAAGTGTTTACTGGAACCATAACCTACTAGAAAATTGGTGATAGGTCAGATATAAAGGTGTATGAACTACAGTAGAACCCCGCTTACCTGACCACCTATGGGACCGTGATTAAGCGGTCGCGTTAGTGGGGTGGTCGTGTTAGTGAATTTTGATTTGGAACTAGTTGTCGTCATATGCAGCTTAAACGTCTGCATTTTTACTAAATTTTCACCAAATGCCATTATTTTTATTAGATACTGCAGAATAAATTTTATACTTTATCTTGTAGGATTCAGTTCTGTTTGCCACATTTTTTTGTGTGCGCGCTCATTTATTCTTATTGTTTTGATCATAAAAGGAATTTAACCTTGTTATTTTAGTGACAAAGGCAAATTATTTAGCACATGTGGTCACTTAAGCGGAGTCAAATTTGAAGTTTTGGACCAAAATATGGCAGTCCTGGTCTGGAATCCGGGGTGGTCGCGTTATTGAAACAGAATGCAATGCATTACCATAGTAAATTATTTGGGACCTTACTAAAGTGGTCCTGGTAATGAGGTGGTGGTAATGAGGTGGTCGTGTTATCAGGGTGGTCTCCAAGCGGGGTTCCACTGTAATTAGTGGCTATTAGTGCAGAAAACTTCAAACAACATGTATGTGATTTTACTTTCGTTCTTTAATACTGGTATTTTTAGACAGATTTAAAACCTTTAATTTTACAGTTTTACTATTAAAATAACAACCAGTAATTGGGGCAAAATAATTGTGTCAATAAAGACTCAGGTGCACAGACTTTCTTATTAGTCATACTTCTCATACTGGTCCTGCATTGTTCAACTACACGAATAAACATTAGTATTCTATCCTTGGGTTTAACAGCCACATCTAATTATACCTAAACGCGATTATTGATTGGTTTTTAGACATGTTTTAACGACGGTTGTTTTGCAAATTTTTATCAAAGGTGCATTGTGTTTTCATCATGTAAACAAAAAAAAGCTAAACTATCCAAATAAGGAAATGATAGCGTTTTGCACATCTTGCCCAAAGTTGCATTTTTATTAATCCATAACACAGCTACGGGTATAATGTAGTAGTGATAATTTTATAATGTTTAATTGTGTTTACACAAAACCTCATTCAAGTTATGTACCCACTGGTCTCTCAGTATGCCAAGGGGAACTAAAAAAGGGAAACATGGAATTAGGGAAACTGGTCACTAAAAAGAATATTATGACATTAGTGTTTGTAAGGACTGGGTTAAAGTAGGATTTAGTTTTGAAATTGATAGTGCTTGGGGCAGGGTTAGAGTTTGTTTTCAGAGTCTTAGTGAGCAGTAACCTTCTTTTCAGTGTTGCCCTATGCTAGGTGCCAGCCAAGGATGTCTGGGTTACTTTACAGACTTTATTTGCTAGTCTGGAAAACATGAGTCTTTGGCAGACCTTGTTTTGTTTGACCGATAGCTTGGTGGGTTAGTGCATGGCCTTTGAGCCAAAAGGTTGCAGTTGCAAAACCACTATCCAACTCATTACTGGGGTTGGTTTGTGTCCTTAGGCAAAGCATTTAACTGACATCGCCTGAACCCGGCTGATTAATGGATTCTACAAAACTGAAGGAATGTGTCAATTATAACACACTGCAATAACTCCATAACGTGAGGTAATCTGGAAATTTCCTATTTCTTAATGACTCTTGCATTTTTAAAGGAGATAAACATAAATATCCTATCCTTACGTAGTGTTTGGCAAAGAAAAAAATTAAACAATGTTCAAGTTATTTTAGAAATATTTTTGAAGTACGGGTGTTTAATTTTTTAATTTCTTTTTTTGAGGTGTGTTATATGTGTTTGAGGCAGTTCTTCAGCCTTGGTTATACCCATTAATTCACTAAGTTCACGCAATGCCTTTAAGTGCCTTGCCGAAATACAAAACAATTTTGGCTGTGGCTGGTTTAGATTCCGCAACCATTGGGCTTCTTACAGACCGCCTACGCTCTTACTGATTCAGCTATTCGGGCAAACACGATTGCTAAATAATCATTCTTAATACAATGAACCAACCAATAACTTATAGTTTAATAACAACAAAATAATTAAATGGCATAAACCAAAAAAAAACAAGTCGCCTCAAAACTTGCAAATTTATATTGCGGCATTTACCCATGATGACGACGTGTGGGGATTACCCTTGTCCAATTTATTTTCATAGAAATCATGGGAGAATACTTGCTTTTTAAAATAATCACATGAAAGGGTAAGTGGCACGGGACGAACTTTTTAAAAATACTATTCGCCCACTCACTATCGGACAAAATATTTTTGGAGTATGTTCTGTATGTAATAGAAACATTGTTTGAGTTTGAGTTTAACCAATCGATCTGAGATAGCGTAATCGAATGGTTAACGCGACCGATACATATACCAATTATGCAAAAACGGTCTTAGGGGCGAGTCTTTCGTGGTTTCGAATTTTAACCAAGTAAAAAAGATAGGATAGGATAGGATAGGATATTCATGTTTATCCCCGTGAATGGGAAAACCCCAGGGGTTATCACACGGGCAATCGTCAGATCACCTCGCGCCCATCGTCGGGTTACCGGAGCTATTGCAGTGTGTTGTATATGATAGACACGTTCCTTCAATTTGGTAGAACCCATTAATCCGCTGGGTTCAGGCAATGTCCGTAAAGTGCCTTGCCCAAGGACACAACCGATTAGCTAGCGACCAGTTTCGATCTAGGGGATTACGTTAAGGTCCTTTGCCAAAGAGACGACTAGCAATCAATGGGTTTTGATTGTATTACTTTCTGACCGACCGAACAGTTACCGCGGCAGGCAAAAATATTTTGCATAATTCGTGCTCGAACAGTTAATCAACTTTAAATAGATGACGCTTATGCGGTTAGTTTGACCGTACAGGATTTTTCGTTGTAATTTGGGGTATGAAGTCAGGGTGTTTTTTTATTCATATTAACTTTCTTTACAATTTAAAGTAAATAATCCTTAGCAGTTTTGAAATATATAGGAGTATTTTCTGGGTTATTTTAATTAAATTTTTTTAATCGGGTTAGGATAGGACATTGCTTCTCAAAAGGGTGCGCCACATGAGTCTTCTAGGTGCGCCAAACTTGCATTTACGACAGAAGGTGCATAGATCGTAAACAACTAATTGGTTAGTGTCTAGTTCGTTCTTTTCGATTGTAACATTAGTTCTACATCACCTTCCGAAAAGCAAGGGCGCTCAAGAAACAATAATTTGAGTATTTAGCATATTGTTTTGACTCCCCGTGCAAAGTGCGCACGTTCGTTTCTTAATTGGTCTCGGGTGCGCCACGAGATCAAAAAGATCGAGAACCACTGGGATAGGATGTTCATATTTATCCCCGTGAATGGGAAAACGAAGGGGGTTAACACACGGGAAATCGTCAGATTACCTTGCGCCCACCGTCGGGTTACCGGAGCTATTGCAATGTGTTGTGTATAATAGACACCTTCCTTTAATTTGGTAGAACCAATTAATCCGCTGGGTTTAGGCAATGTCCGTAAAGTACCTTGCCCAAGGACACAACTGACTAGCTAGCGACCAGTTTAATACCTGCAACGACGCACTTAAACACTAGACTAATCTGTCGACTACAAATTTTTCTTCAAAATTTGAAGTTAATATTTTTTTCAATCCAAAGATTTGAAACTTATTGTATTTACAAAGCAACATACACCGCATTAGAACTTAGCTTGCTTTAAACAACGCGATGAATTCACATCATTTAACCAAGCATGGCATCATATATACACAGCATTATAAACAAAAAAACAAAAACAGAAAGGCAATCCATTAGATTAAACGAATGCAGTTTATAGATGGTTGAAATTTTTAGGTGTTTTACATTATTAGGAAGGAAATACACAACCGATAATGTTAATACAAAATAAGGATTTTTTGGCAAAAATGAAAGGAATTAATTTCAGACCTGACATTAACAGCCTTACTTTTATTTTAGTTTTCAGTAAAAAAATCTAAATTTTTTCTTTTTATAATCATTTGTTTTGAAAAGGTTATGAATATGTACTTCAAACTAATTATTATAAAACGCATTATTTTTATATTTATGAAGCCATGTTTATCACAGAGCATTGTGTTGGATATTTCAGTTCCATGCGAGTACAACAATAGATTGGATAACGCTTATTCAGACACATCGTAATTGGTCAGATTTCGCTTGGCCAAAGATCAGTTTGAACAAAAATACGTCATTCGATTTTCAACGGCGACTAAAAACAAAACATTTAATTTAGGTGGATTGGTTTTGCAATGTGGCTGAGGAGTATGGGTGTCCGTCCGGTTAGTCTGGCGGTTTTGTACGTTGCCTTTCAATCGAATAGTTGCAGATTCGAAACTGGTCGCTAGCTAGTCGGTTGTGTCCTTGGGCAAGGCACTTTACGGACATTGCCTGAACTTATTGCCTGGATAAATGGGTTCTACCAAATTGAAGGAACGTTTCTATCATACACAACACACTGCAATAGCTCCGGTAACCCGACGGTGGGCGCGAGGTGATCTGACGATTGCCCGTGTGTTAACCCCATTGGTTTTCTCATTCACGGGAATAAACATTAATATCCTATCCTATCCTATCCTAACTTAGAAACTTGGCACTAGCCAGTTAGTTGTGTCCTTGGGAAAGGCAATGAGAACGTTTTAAACACATACAACACAATACAAAAGCTACGGTAGCCTTACGGTGGGCAAAGAGTAATCTGATGATTGTCCATAATATGTCCCCTTGCGTTCCCCATTTACGAAAATGAAAAACGTGTAGTGTCTCTATTTTATTATTTAGTCGCCTTTATTTAATTCGTCACAAAATCAGTAATGAGTTTTATCTTTCCAATGACTTTGGTTAATCATTTCATTTCGATTTGACGATCATTCAGAAAGGTTGTGTTGTGAAATGAAAAACGAATCCCTAAAAACAAGTTCCAACCAACCTCCCGCCAGAGTTGAAAATAAGATCAGCGTTTGGTGCACCCTTTGGTGGTTGGTATTTCGGTCGTCTCTCACGGTTCAGATTGGCAGGTGGCGCTCTGTGATAAACATGGCTGTTATACTGGATAAGTGTTTGTAAGAGTATGGGCATGTCGCCGAATAGTTAACGCGACCGATACATTTACCGACTCTTATACAAAAACGGTCCAAGTGACGAGCCCATCATGGGTTCAAAACTTGGCTCAGTAAAAAAAGTATTGGTAAGAAAATAATGGTCGTGTCCTGTGGCCGAAGGATTAACGCAACTCATTGATATACGTATTTTTATATAAAAACATACTTAGCGATGGGTCGATCTTGGGTTTAAAACTTAAGTCTGGCAAAAAAATTATAGTGTAGTAAACAGTTGCTTGGATGAATGTTAAAAGTGACCGATTCATACACCGAATTTTATGTAACAACAGACTTATTGAAGGGCCCATCATGGGTTCAAAACTAAGCAAGGTTAAACCAAGTGCAGGTGAGCAAGTCAGAGAGCAGGTGAGCAAGTCAACCATTAGAAATAATTTTTAAATAGCCTCCATCTAACTAGTAATATTTAATATGTGATGTCGATAATAGGTCATTATGGGTTCGAAACTAAGCTCGGTTAATAATAGCTAAAAAATGTGCTTGGACAAGTCATTGAAATAATTCAAACAACATTCTTCCAACTTTGAATAATAATTTAAACAACATCCATCGAACTTGGAGTAATATGTCCGGTAAAACAAGTTAAATAGTAGTGAAAAGTTGTGTGGCTGAATGGTAAAAGTGAACAGACTTATTGACGAGCCTATCATGGGTTCGATACTAAGCCAGGTTAAAAAGAGAGCAGGTAAGCAAGTCAGTGACCGTTAAAAAAATAATTTTTAAACAGCATGAAGAAATTTAACTAGTAATATTTAAAATTGCGGGGTGGACTAGATCGATTAGATAGACCCATCATGGGTTCAAAACTAAGCTCGGTTAAAAAGAGTGCTTGGACAAGTGAGAGTAATAATAATTTAAACAAAATCCAACGAACTTGGAGTAATATTTAATATGTGGTGTCGATAATAGGTCATTATGAGTTCGAAACTAAGCTTGGTTAAAAAAGAGTGTTTAGACAAGTCAGTGAAATAATTATTAAACAACATCCATCTAACTTGGAGTAATAGGCGGTGTCGATCTGATGTTGTTCTTCTTCCACTTGCCGCTCGTTGATCGACAGCGTGATCTGCTTCAGTTCCTGCTTCCGACGTTCCTCAGCCTGGCTTCGATCCCGTAACCCTGCAGCCAGGTGTTCGGAGATGGGGATACGAAGAGGTTTCAGCGTTGGTTTGTTCCCCTTGCGGGTGAGAAGCGCAAACCTGGGATTTGCAAGAATATTGGAGGTTTTTTAATAATAACAAAATGACGAGATTTTCAATAATAACAAAATTACTTTAATCACTAATTATTTTTTAATTTTGATTATTTTCACTATTTTTTAGTTATTTTTATCATTTTTTTCTTATTATTTTGAACACACTTACATATTTTACCAATTTTTCCTTATTTTTACTATTTTTTAAGTATTTTTATCATTTTTTTCCTCATATTTTTACCACATTTATATATTTTTACCAATTTTTTCTTATTTCTACTATTTTTACTTATTTATTATAAAAATAAGATTGTTTAAGAAATAACAAGTAACCGACTCAAAAACAAGTTTTAACTGTAAACTACAGAAATTTAGACAATCAATAAATCATTGAAACAAGAAAATAGAACAATGTGGGATTCAAAATTTTACCTAAAAAAACAGAAAAAAAGTGTAAAAAATGTGAAGAAGTTAAATTATCGCCTGAAATAAAATAAAAAACTTTAACCCTTTTATAATCTTCTCCAGTGTGAAAATAGTTACTATTCAAAAAGTTTCCGTAAATATGATGGGACTTACTTGATTGAGCTGTCCTTCTGCTTTGATTGCTCCTGTAGAATCGATTTCCGCACGTTGACGGGAACTGTCATGTCATGCTGGACAACTTGCGTCAGGTTGCGTGACTGGATGCTTTCGACCTTGGATGGGGTGGGGTTAGTAAAAAACATAAATACAACCGAAAAGTTAAGGGTACGAAACTGGTCGCAAGCTTGTCGGTTGTGTCCTTTGCCTGAACCCAGCTGAATAATGGGTTCTACCAAATTAAAAAAACAAGTGAATCTTACACAACACATGCAATAGCTCTGATAACCCAATTTTAAACTGTTTAATCTTCACCCTTTACCCAACACTCACATGTACTCGTAATAACCATGTTCACAATTCCTACCAAACGAATATAAAATCACACAAAGAAAAATTACTGAAATCCACACTATTTAAAACCACTACAATCTGTACAATTGTCCCAATAACCGCATGTAACCACAAAGCACCAAGTCCCACCCACCATCATGTTATCGAAAGCTTTCTGGAAGTCTTCATCCTCTGCACAAGGTACGTGGCGTAATCCGTTTGTTGTGATCGACCCTTCCGACCTCTCCGTAGCTGCACCGTCTTCTGTGGTCTGCGATTTGTGAAAGTTACAATCCAGCCATTTGCGAGGAAATATTTATTTGTATTTCTCTGTTGTCCGACCGGTTAGTTTGGCGGTTTAGTGTGACACCTTTTAACCAAAAAGGGTTGCAGTTTCGAAACTGGTCGCTAGCTAGTTGGTTGTGTCATTGAGCAAGGCACTTAACGAACATTGCCTAAACCGTACGGTCATGTAGCCGAATGGTTAACACAACCGATTTATGTACTACTTTCTATTTAAAGCAGTCTTAGTGACGAGCGCATCATGGGTTAGAAATTTGGACCGGTACAAAAGATAAATATAGCTTTATTGTGTGATGGAAATAGAATGGTATTTTGGCTGGAATACCACTAAACTTATGTTAACGGTCGACTATATTAATGCAGTAATTTTGAAATACATTTATGTACCTTTAAACACTAAAAAATGGTGTGCCACTCTAATAATGCGACCTTAAAGTATGATGGAAATAGCATGGTGTTTTAAATAGACTACCACTTAACTAATGTTATTAAACAGTCCTATATTTATATATTTATCCAGTGATATAATTTGATTTGCTTAAACACAAGAACTGGGTAAAAAATACATTTTCCCTAAAACACATAAAAAAGGAGTTTTATCTCTTACATCTTTGCCTTCTTCCTTATCGCTCTCTCCATTCTCATCTGTATCCCACTCTTCATCCTCACTTGCTCCTGATTGGCTGCTCGTCTCCTTCTTCTCCTCCTGCTCCGAGAGAAGAGGAGGAAACTCATCGGAGTGTTTCTCTATTATAGGAGCGAGAGAGGATGGGTTGCTAGCGCTATCCAGTGGCATGTCTCCGAGCTTGTGAATATTTTCTTCCGGTAAGACTTTGCCTGAAATGTATATGTATGGGGATGATATTATAGATTAATATGTATGGCTGTGAAAAGGATAAAGATTGTGTGTCTTCTTTGCTATTTAGGTCCTTGTATTTTTGCCCTTGTTTTGACAGTTACCTTTATGTTGTGTTTTGTTTGTGTTTAAACTAGGTTTTCTATTATTCCAGAAATAGCTTGCTTATTGTTGAAAAAAAGCTAAGTTAAGTTAATCGGTTCTGTTGTCGTTTTGCGTTAGCGTCTCAGTTCAATTAGTTATTGATTTAAAACAATAAAACCAATACAATAGAATAAACCAGCATTTTACACACTTTTACCTGTATAACAACAGTAATTTTTTTTGTCTTACATGACAAAACATCTCAATTCTCCTTACATATTTGTTAGACTACCCTACGATTCCACGCAATTTTCTTTATGATATATGTGCATGTTTTATCGCCTTGAATAGAAAAACGCAGGAGTTGTTATCAACCAGATAATCGTAATATCACCTCCTACCCACTGTCAAGTTACCGAAAATATTGTAGTGTGTTGTTTATGATTAAGAGGCAGTTATTGTACAACCTATTAATCCACTGGGTTATGGCAATGACTACTAACTGCCTTTCCCAATGACACAACCGACTAGATAACAACCAGTGCAATTAAACAACCTTGCAGCTAAAAGGGGACGCATTACCAATGCAATCTATCCAGCCACAAAGACTCACACAGACACCAATACTAACTTAGCTTCGCGAACAACAAGGATACAACTGACTAGCTACGGAACGGTTTCGAACCTAATACCTTACAACCTTAACGGGTGACACACTAACACACCAATGTATTTAGCCACACAAATTCACAAAGACACCAAAACTGACTTAGCTTTGCGAACACTCAAGTATACAACTGACTTGCTAGCGACCAGTTTGAATCTTACAATATTGCAGCTAAAAGGGGACGCATTAGCAGTGCAAACTATCCAGCCACACAAGTACACCCACCAAGACACCAATATTAACTTAGTTTTGCAAACACCCAATAATACAACTGACTAGCTACGGACCAGTTTCGATCCAAATACCTTACAACCTAAATGGTGACGCACTAACACACCAATCTATCTAGCCACACAACCTCCCAAAGACACCAATACTAACTTAGCTTCGCGAAGGTGACACACTAACAAACCAATCTATCCAGTCACACAAAGACACCAATACTAACTTAGCTTCGCGAAGGTGACACACTAACAAACCAATCTATCCAGCCACACAAAGACACCAATACTAACTTAGCTTCGCGAACATCTCCCGTTCCACATCAGTCACAGCTTCCACAGCCTCGGAAAACGACGCAGCGAGTTTCAACTTCGGTCTCAGCGGCTCCAACGTGTCCTGCACCAAGTAATCCACTTCCACGGGGAAACGACTCTGGTTGGCGATCGTGTCCACCTCATCATCTGCAGCTTCTACTGGAGCCGCCCAGAATGGAAGCGATTTTTTGAACCAAATGTAACGCTGGGGGAAAGATGCCAGTGAATGGTGTTACCCGTTAATACTAGTAGTAGGTTTTTTTGTGTAAATGTAATTTTGAAGTACCTCGATAGTTCACTTATTAAACGTTAGTTTTAGTGTATTACAGTTCCTCCCAAAGTTTATAACTACCTTGCTCCCACCATTCCACAGTAAATACCAGTTGAATGTGTTAACAGTGAATTAAGTATTTATTTAACCAACAGTAGACTCGACAAAACAATGGAAATTACAGGTCTTTCGGCGTTACTGTATTTGGTCTGCCACTTTGGACCTACCCCTGCTAATATAATGTATAACTGAGCAATAAAAAACAAATGGAAGTTAAATCATAATAGCTACTTGAACAAAGATAGTTTCATGCATTTATAAGATAATGTCAAAACATTCTATTTGAATAAGCAATTAATGATATTCTAATAAAGTCAAAATACAAAACCTGAATGGAGTCCAAATTAAGTGAGATTTTATTTCTAGGATATTCTAAACAATAAAAATATTATTTAAATAAAAAAATCACCAAAACCCACCTGAAAATAAGGAATAAAGTAATCAAGTTTCTTCTTGCTAGACCCTCGATCAAAGTATTGGCCGCAAGTTTCAAGTAAGACACAAACAAGCCTGTGAGTGAACAGGATTTAGGGGTTACCAGTAATCTAGTCACTATGAGGAGGATAGGATATTTATGTTTATCTCTGTGAATGGGAAACCAAGGGGGTTAACACACGGGCAATCGTCAGATAACCTCGCGCCCACCGTCGGGTTACCGGAGCTATTGCAGCGTGTTGTGTATGGTTTACATGTTTCTTCAATTTGGTAGAACCCATTAATACGATAAGTTCAGGTAATGTCTGTTAAGTTCATTGCCCAATGACACAACTGTCTAGCTAGCGAGCAGTTTCTGCAACCCTTTGGCTAAAGGTGCACTAAACCACCAGACTAACCGGGCCAGTACTGCCAAAAAGGTTAATTCCAAAGATAAACCACAACAACCATATACCTTATTCTGAACAAGTGTTCTGGGGAGTCATAGGGGCTGGGTCGGTTAACATTATAACTCACGCCGAACGTGATGAGAGAATACAACACGTTGAATATGACCATGGACTCAACCATGCGGTAGTTGTACAACTCCCCCAGGAACTTGATGCTGCTCACTCGACGCTGGTTGTAACGGGGGTGGTTGATCTGGGGGGAGATAGGGGGTGAATTGTGGGGTTGGTTGATATGGTGGGGGGTGGGTGAATTGTGGGGGTTGGATAATCTGGTGGGAAGGGGTAAATTGTGAGGTTGGTTGATATGGGGGATTTGAATTGTCGGGGGTGGTTGGTATGGTAGTGGGTGTAGGGGCTGAATTGTGGGGCATTGGTTCACATTATGGTTCAGTAGTAACAAGCAGAATTTACCTGGGTTTTCATGACACAATAAAATGACATTTAGGGGATTTATTTCGCATCAGAAAAAATATAATTTAATAAACATAAAACACGCCTTGTCCTTAAACAAATGGGCCAAAGTGTGAAAAATACATATGTTGATTGAACCCAGTGGATTAAATAATAGGTTAAGCATGAGCACTCATTAGCCAATGTATCAACCACAGTTCAACACAGTGTAAATGCTTGGAAATCAGGCTAAAGCTACAAGGTAATCTGTAAATTACTAGTGTTATAACTTAACGACGCTGCATTTTTCATTACCATGGAATATCTTGAACATCCACAAGTTTAGATTAGACCTAGAGTATTTATTAAGCAGTGGAAAAGACAGTGTTGCAAGGTTATGGTTACTAGCTGCTGCAGAATTACTGATACCGGAAATATATTTAGTCCTAAAGCAGCCCGAGTAATTCCAACCAATGAGATCGCACCTCCATCCCGACTCTTATGTCCTCCAGGACATCGTCCACCACATGGTGTCCTACTTCGTCCTGGTAGCTCACCAGACCAGCGAGCAAACTAGCGAGACAATGGACATTGTTGAACTTGATGTTCCATGATTGGGAGAAGCTTTTCACGATGTAAGTCCGTGTCTGAAAAGAAGGGAAGGAGGATAAGATAGGACAGGATATTCATGTTTATCCCCGTGAATGGGAAAACCAAGGGGGTTAACACACAGGCAATAGTTAGATCACCTCGCGCCCACCGTCGGGTTAACGGAGCTATTGCAGTGTATTGTATAATTGCGACATTCCCTTATTTTGGTAGAACCAATTAATCCGCTGGGTTGTGTCCAAGGACACAACTGACCAGCTAGCGACCAGTTTCATACCTGCAACCTTTCGGCTGAAAGGCGCCGCACTAAACCACCAGACTAACCGGTTGGGAATGTTATACAAGTTCATCTGGTTAGCTCTACTGTGACTGTAAGTAAAAAGGGATAAGGCCACGATTTAGTTTATCGTGTCTTGGTGTAGTAAAACATGGAAGAGGGGCATGTTATGCAATTTTAATGTTATGTTTTTAACAATGTAAGTTCGGGTCTTGAAATAATGGAATTGAAGTCATCATTTAATTGCAACTGGTTAGCTTTTAGAAAATTGGTGGGATTGGACCACTTTTAGTTGATTGTGTCCTTAGACAAAACACTGGTGTTGTCTAAACCAGAAAGCAGGGATTGATATACAATTCCAACTGGTTTGCTGAGATGTAACTCTTAGAAAAGTTAATCAAGACATAATTTAGTGGATCGTGTCCTTGGTCGAAACACTAGTGTTGTAAAACAGGGTAGAGGGGCATGTTATGCATTTGAATTCCATCTGATTAGCTCCATTAGTTGTTCTTATAAAAGTGGTGGGTGGAACCACGATTTAGTTGATTGTGTCTTTGGTCAAAACACTTAGAAGGGGTTGGATGAAAGTAATGGATTAATTAATATGGTAAGCAGATGACTCTGTTGAACACACTACAATAGCTACAGTAACCCAATCATGGGCACAAGGTAAGCTGATGATTACCTATGTTATAATGCCCCATATTGACCCACTCAAGTGATAATGATAAATAATAATGATATATTTAGCTATTAGTCGGTGCAGAAGGTATACAATGTTCAATACTTCGAACTTAACACACAATTCAGTCACATATTGGTCAAAAATCGAAGTCTAACTAATTGTCTTGATGAGTTAGTTTGTCGTCTTTCACTCAATGGTTCAAAACCGGGCCCTATCGAGTCGGTTGTGTACTAAGGGCAAGGCACTTAACGGACATTGCCTTAACCTAGTAGAATGACGAGTTCTACCTCATTTAAGGATCGTCTGATCACACTGCAATAGCTCGGGTAACCCTACAGTAAGCGCAAGGCGATCGGACGATTGAGTGTGTGATAGTGCCCATTGAATTTTCACATCCATAGAAATAAACATAAATATACTACGAAATAAACTTTAATACGAAGCGGTAGCAAAAAAGACACCATGCTTAACAGATCAAGTGGTAGTCACATATTGGTCAAAAAAGCACTTAAATAGGAAGCATACACCATGTACAATGGACCAAGCTGTAGATACCTCCGGGTCATTCCACGGAACTTTCCGGATCTGTCGGAGAACTTTCTCCACTGTGCTCTTGCTCAGCTCTCGGAAGAGAAGCTTCCGGATGTATTGATGGAGGGGGGGTCGGTCCTTGAATACTACCTGTGGAGAAGGGTGGGTGGGATTATAATTATAACAGGTATTATAACAGGTAATGTATTTAACCGATTAGGCTGGTGGGTTAGTGCGAGCATTTCCAAAGGACTACAGGTTTGAAA
>CH000786.1:276792-296694 GCA_000149265.1 Ciona savignyi | reverse complement strand
TTTTAAAAATAAATAATGGTATTTTTTTATGTAATGAAGGATCAAAACCAAACTAAACCCTATGGCGGGGGCTGGGTATTCCAGCAATAGTTCCAGCGACTTTTAATACCCCACATAAGGATAAATATTCTTTATTATTCAGTTATATTTAAATATTCTGTGCGACAGATTCAAAAAACAAAAATTTAATGCAAATTGTAATGTTTTAATGCAAAGACATAAAGCGGCGGCAGTTAAAAAATTAGACAGAATGTCAAAATTTAGATAAAAGTGTCAAAATCTGGGACAAAGCATCAATTCTTTCATAATTTGTCACAAACAGCTTACACATAGCAGAAATATTCAACAGAAGGTGTTCCTCTAAGGAGATCAGTGACTCATGATGGTAACTAGTATGTAAACAGATGAGTAATTGTAATGGGTGCAGGGGATTTGAATTACAGGAAACAATCAATAATGACCAGTTAGAATAATACGACAAATATAGTAATATTCGCAAACTATGTTTATCGGGATTCGTTACACTTTTTTTGATTTGTTCCTTTAGGTATGTAGCATAGATAGGTATATAGCATAGATATTAATACACATATAAAAGTTTATTGCAATAAATATAAATATGGTTGATTTCACTTGCAAGCCTCATTCAAAAACAAACTATAGTTTTAATGTCACCAAAAAAAACACATTTCAGTCCGTTAAAGACGTTTATTTATATATATTGGGAATTGTTTACTAATGATAATCGCAATATGTGACCTGCGATTATCGAAAAAACATTGTTGTTTTAAAAAAGCCCTTAGTATAACCTGGATTAAGTATTTACTGATTTCTATTTATTGTGCAGTGAACATAGATGAAATTATTGATATCAGTAACATGTTTTTGCTATTTGAAATTGATATATAGTGTTGCCTATCCTTATTTAGAGCCGTAATGGCAAAGATAGTAGGTACCGACCAAACTTAACAAAAATATCTTATCTTAAGTTTTTAGTAAAAATATCCCTTCATTACCTATTTGCAAGGTAATCTCACAATTACATGTGTGATAACACATTCACATGAAAAAATACAAATATTTAATCCTATATCTTAGAACTGTGATTCCCAACCGCGGCTCCGAGGGCCGCATGCGGCTCCCAGCTAGCCTTCTTGCGGCTCTCATTGACCTTAGAAAATCCCCTAAAAAATATTAGAATATGATTCTAATAATATAAAAAATAAAATTAGTATTCTAAAATTACCCTTGCTTAATTTGAAGGCTGGGAAAATAGTTTTAACTTCATAGTTAAGATTAGAGGCAAGGAAAGTTGTGAAAAGGCTGCTATTGTTATGTCACTGTTTTCTTAAAGCAGTGTGTTTTCATGAGTGTTTTCATGTGGCTCCATACGTATTCTAAAATTTGAAATTTGGCCCCGACACTAAAAAAGGTTGGGAACCACTGTCTTAGAAGGAAAAGTTGGATATAACAACTTACAGCTAGCTGATTACAGCTGAAAAGTAGTTTGGTATATGCAGCATGCTTGTCGGAGTATTCCTTTGATTTCTCTTCATGGAGCTCCCCCTTGTTTTGCAGTATGTGCCTATGGTGTGTAGGGCGTTACAAGGATACTTAGCTTTGGATATTCGTGTTTTATCCACATAAATCGAAAAACACGGGAGAGTTATCACACAGGCAATCATCAGATTATCTCTCACTGTTGGATACCGGACTTAATCAGTGTGTTGTGTATGTGTAAGACATGCTTTCAGTTTTAGTACAACCCATTACTTCACAAATTAGAGACGAGTTTCGATTGTACAAACTTTAAGTTGAAAAGCGACCTGCTAACCCACCAAGTTATTTGGTTAAAATTTAGACTGCACAATAAAGCATACAAGTTAAAGAAAGGAGGAAATAAATACAATTTTATGAAAAGTAAAACATTTGTCCTAATATACATATATGGTGTCAGTTCTGGTTAAAGGTTTTAATAGTTGGAAGGTATAGATTCAAATTGTAATCTGGAGAAAAACCAGGAGCCAAAATATTGCCTGTAAAGCGCTCCCAGCACTTGTCTAGTTGACGCCACTATTATCTCAGACAGACGCTATGCATTCTATGCATAAGCCTGTTGGAGCCTTCAAGAGCCTATGTTTCTGGTACTGGCGCTACCATGAACCCGGCCATAATATGATATTGTATGTATTATATGTCTGCACACTGTTTGATACTGATTTGGCCGCGAATTGATAATCAGCTAATTATATGTGACGCCTTCGATAGATAAAAATTGAGAGTTAAGTAGCACTTGAAAGATAACTGTTAAGACATTTTTAAGCCCAAAAATAACCTAATTTTAAATTACCGCTGTTAATATATCTAAAGTCACCATGCAAAGACATTGTTTAGAATTCAAATAGTTTTACATGATCCATAATCTTAAAAATTACTTCATTAATTTTTTATTGTTATTTTTTGAAAGTTACTTTATTTGTTTTTTTGGCATCAAAATGAGATTTGAGCAAAGGAGAAATACAAAATACATAGTGGCAACACTAAGTTTTATCTATAAACTTTAACCCCAACATAAACCCAATTTATGTATAATATTGAGTGTTTTTATAGATAGAGTTGTACTAAAAATTACCTACTGGCAACCACTGGAGTAATGGGACTATGACCTATATTCCTGGTCCCGGGGCTATCGTGGACCCATCCATACTAATGTAATGTACTTGCCACCACGCAGAAGTTGTTTATTACACAAAAGTAGAAAACTGTCTATAAAAGACAAATGTTGGAATTGTGTATCACCTGTTTCTCCGTTCTATTCCCTGCAGTTCCTTGTGCATCTGCAGTAAATGCTCGTGGACTGAATTCCAATAATCAGTGAGGACAGTGTAGAATATCTTCTGCTTCTCTGGAGTGAAAATCTGCAAAAAATCAAACCAATTTAGTTATAATGCATGGAGGGAATCTCAGTATCAGCTTATTGAATGTTTAGCTTAGTGGGTTAGTGCGGTGCCTTTCAGCCGGAGGGTTGTAGGATTGTAACTGTGTAGGATTGAAACTGTGTAGGATTAAAACTGGTCGCTAGATAGTCGTTTGAGTTCTTGGTCAAGGTACTTTGCCGATATTGCCTGAACATATTAGAATGACGGGTTCTACCCAATTGAAGGATCGTTTAAATCAGGGGTGCTCACACCTTTTCAGCATGCGAGCTACTTTTAAAATGACCGAGTCAAAATGATTTACCCACTACAAAAATGCAAAACATCTATTTATTTTTAAATGTATTGAGGATTATTTGTACGTACAATGTATGTTGCATTATCAATACTAAAAAGTAAAAAAGTGGTAAAAAACAACTCAATAAGATAGGTATTACGAAAAACTTTGAATAGAATGAATACTGAAGGCTGTCTAAAAAACTTAACTGCCGGAGTAACACTTATTTCCGACTGTATGGACTGTACAGTCTTACGCAATAAACTGTGGTAAAAACAAGCGGGAAAAATTATAATTAAGAAAGTGAAAGAGAAAGGCGAAAGAGCGGCGCTTTCGGCAAGTTTTGCTGTACTTAGAGCCGTTGCTTGATTTGATTGGACACCCGAACGGCAACATTCAGTTGTCATCTGAATGACTGCCCTGTATATCAATCAAGTGACGGCATTGAAGCTAGAATGATATTTTTTTAATGTCACGCCGCGATCGACCAGTACCACCTTCGCGATCAACCGGTAGATCGCGATCGACTTAATGAGCACCCCTGGTCTAAATCATACCTAACACATTGTAATAGCTTCGGTTAACCTATGGTAGGTGCGAGGTGATCTGACAATTGACTGTTGATTAACTCCCTTGGTTTTCCCATTCACAAGGATAAATATAAATATCTTATCCTATTCTAGCTTAAGTTTATGACATTATAATCTAATATCAAATATTCAAACTTTTATATTGAGCTGCATTACAGATTTGACTTAATAAGTAATAATTGTCAGATAGTGACCATCATTTATGCTTTAAATTGTGTAGCTGTCAAATTGTGAAATATTCGCCATTGTGTAGCACTTGTGGGTAAACTGTGTAAACTTTTACATAAAACACCAGCTTTCGCACCCAAGGTTGCCTTCCCGCAAAATTTCATTCATTAATATCGAAGTTTGCACAGTAAGGCCACAAGTGTTTTTCCATCGCGAATATTTCAAAAGTTGACAGTTATACAACCGGAATCATAAATAACAATTCCCCGTAGCATAATTCTCAGAATTACGAGATAAATTAACGACCACAGCCGTATCAGTATCATAATTACATATCATTGCATGATATATTGTGCCTTAATTCCAAGTGTAATCCGATTTACTACTTGGCCTTTGTGACTGACTGATAAGTATTAAACTAAGTGGATTACTGGGATATTCTTATAAATTGAATGAAACATGTGCTTGATGATATAGGAGAGGATAGGATATTCATATTTATTCCTGTGAATGGAAAAACCAAGGGGGTTAACAAACAAGCAATCATATTTGTAGAACCCATTAACCTGCTGGGTTCAGGCAATGTCCGTAAAGTTTTATACCGTTATTCAGAATACCACTTAACTAGAGGGTGACCACAGCTATTGCTTCGTGTGACATACAATAATGAAAAGTTTTAGATTTCGGTCAACCAAACAATAGACTTGGTATAAGCCAATATCCAACATGTGCCTTGACCAAGGACACATCCAATCCCAATTGGTTTTGAACTTGCAACCTTATGGTTCTTAGACTGTTTGATAGATAAGAGCAACATAGGCCATTAGAATCAAACATTTCGATTCAATAATTTCAGATTTCATTCGACCAATCAATTGACTAATTGACTGGGTAAAAGGAATATATGTTATGTCCAATGACACATCTGGCCCACAGTTGGTTTTGAACTCGCAACCTAATGGCTGCCAGGCCAGTTTAAAAAATAAGAGCAACACAACCCATAGGGGGGAATTAGAATCAAACACTTCCATTTGAATCTTACCTCACTTCTAGGTAGCTGGATTCCAAACTTATCTCCAAGTAACCTGGAAAATAAATAGAATGATAATTTAGTTTAGTTTATTTTTGCTTTCAAGATAAAAATAATAAAGCAGTACCTTGGATAAAAATAGTTATTATAATTACAGAAAGAAGAATGAATTAAGCAAGAAGCAAGTAAGAAAATAATAAGAGACTTACACTAAACATATAAACTTAAAATTTAACTTTGATATTTCATTACAATAAACGAAGATAAACTTAACAATCAAAACATTAGGTTGAAACAGATGTGGCCGCAAAAATTTTGCCGTTTTGGCCAAAATAAACATCAAACAAATAAACGTCACGTAATCTGCCCCGCTCTACTGCGGAAATCGCGGGGATGTTTGATATACAAACGCTGGAATTCTGCCAGGGGATTTGTAGCGGTGGAAAATGTGTTATGCGCAAAATCAATGGTGGTTTTGTTCATGGTGCATGTGACTTTGATTGGAACACTATAATCACAGATGTCCCAAATGGATAATCCATATAATCTATTAAAATTGTTTTGAAAATCTACAAAGCTAATGAATTTCAACTTAAACAATACATCAATTAAAAAAAAAAAAATAGGAATGTTTAAACTAAAAAAAATGTTCAATTATTAAACTTGTCCAAAGTATAAAAAATATTTTTTGGCATGGTGTTTATTTTAACTCATAAAGTAATTAAATAAAAATAGATACAATTCTGTAATAGATTGTTGTTGAAACATAACATTCCTGCATCTAAGGGTGTTGCATCCAAAGTTTAATCTGATAAACTAGAAATGTCGATGCAGTTACTTAACGAACATTGAGGAACCAAGTGAAATAAATGGTTCTACCAAATTAAAGGAACGTCTTAATCACACACATCACTTTGCAATAGCTCTGGTAACCCGACGGTGAGCACAAGGTCATCTGATGATTGTCCGTGTGTTAATCCCCTTGGTTTTCCCATTCACAGAAATAAACATAAATATCCTATCATAGCATAGAAGAGATATGAAGGAAAGAAGGCAGAATAGAGTCATCATCAGTTCAATCAACCTGTTCTTTCTTGGCATGAGCCCAGCGATATCTTCCCCATTATGCTTGCAGAGGCTGATGGCCACTGATAACAAGTCATGTCGTTCACGGTCCACACTGAGTATGGCACAAAGCTGACTGTGGATCAGAGTCAGTCCTTCCTTGTCCGTGAATATCCCCGCGACCGTGAGCTGAAGGGAATAAGGTTGGTTTAACATTGTCATCCTGTGATGGAAAGTAAATAAAATAAGCTAAAACTACTAAAAACTGAAACAGTTCAAGCTACTGATAACTAAAAAGACTTAAAACTAAAAAACCTTAAAAAGTTATAACTAAATCTTTTTAAGGAAAAACATACGGCCAAAACATCATTTCTTGTTTTTTAATATTAGGGTAAATTTTGAATATCAAAAGCTTGTATTAAAACTGAAAATCCTTGGGACATATTTTGAACCAATTAATGGGTTGCACTAAAACCGAAAGAATGTCTTAATATTACACAACACACAGCAAAAGCTCTTGTAACCCGACAGTGGACATAAGGTGGTTTGACATTTGCCCATGTGATAACGCCCCTTGCTTTTTTCTATTGGGGGCATTAAACATAAATATCCTATTCCATTTTCTAAAAGTCTAGTAATCAAAAGGAGAAAAAAAATTCAAACTAAACAATCAAGGTTAAAATATATCAAAACACTTGCCAATTTCAACTTCTACTGTAAGTTTTAATTTATAAGTGCGCAGTTAAATGACAAAAAAAAAACATTTTAAAAATAAACTATTAATAGTAGAAAATAGGTAGAAATGTGAATATAGTGTAGTAGAAATCAATAATATGTAAGGAGAAACATTAAATAGTTAAATAGTGAGTATAACTGTATTAAATCACTTTATTTGGAGATGGCAAATAAAGGGTCAAAAACATTCTTATTGTTTCCATATTCATATGGATATAAGGCAACATTGAGTAATATTAAAAATAAAACCAAGTTATTAATAATAATGAACCATTACCATTGAGTAATATAAACAATAAAACCAAGTTATTAACATGACGCATCAATATAGTGGCGTAAAGACGTGAAAGTAGCGGCAACGGGATAATAAATTGTGTAGTAGCACGTATAATCGAGCGTATTATATACCGCATCGTATCCCGTGTAATTCCGCGTACAATAATAAGTAGAATAGCGTATTGGCATCAGGTACGGTATGCGTATATCGTCATAGTAACCGTAGTGAATGATAACGCGTATAGTGTCTTATATAAAAGCAAGTATAATGATCCACATATAATTCCCCGTATAAAAGCATGTATAATGATCCACATATTATTATGTCCCGTATAAAAGCACGTATAACGAACCTCATAATATGTCCCATATAAAACAGGTATAATGATATGGGTACTGTGTCCCGTACAAAAGCATGTATAATGATTTACATATAATGTCCCGTATAAAAGCATGTATAATGATTCAAAGACTATTATGTCCCGTATAAAAGCATGTATAATGATCCAAAGACTATTATGTCCCGTATAAAACCATGTCTAACGATCCATATAATATGTCCCATATAAAACAGGTATAATGATATGGGTACTGGTCCCGTATAAAAACAAGTATAATGATCCACATATAATGTCCCGTATAAAAACAAGTATAATGATTCACATATAATGTTCCGTATAAAAGCATGTATAATGATCCACATATAATGTCGCCCCTAAAAAAACATGCATTAAGTACCAAATAAAAGCAGGTATAATGATCAGCGCATAATGCCCCGTATTAAAACAGGAATAATGATCGCCGTAACGACCCGTATAAAATCAGTTTAAAATACACGAGTGTATTCAAGTATTCGCTTTGAAAACTTCTAACCATCAAAAAAGGTAATCGACCACACTACCACGTAACATCGTCTACTTGTTCTTATATAGGATTCAGTTAAAAGGAAAGTTACAAGACAACAAAACAACACACCATATATGCTGACGACTGATTGCGTATTTTGGAAACGGAAGAAGTCAATTATACCCCGAGATGTGAGATAACAACAGATACATATCCGATACGGCTGCAATATGCATATTAACACTATTGTATTGGTTTCGGTGTTTTATTGGGTACCTTTTATGTTGTGTTTTTTATGTTATTTTGCATAACATCGACTGACTTCTATTTTTCTTTTCTTTTTATTTGGGATTGGTGACCTGTTTACTGGTAGATGGCGACGATGATTACGTTTGATGCAAAAAATATCAACCAGCACGAAATAAAAGGCAACGAAACGGCACACTGTACGGTCATGTGGCCGAATGGTTAAAGCGACCGATACATATAACGACTGCTATTCAAAAAATGTCCTAGTGACGAAGCCATCATAGATTCAAAACTTGGCTGGGTTAAAAATAAAACACGGCATACCGTATCACGCTATAGATGTAGTTAAAAGCAAAATATTACTTTGTGGTAACGTAAATACATCTTACGCAACTATTGTTTAAATTTAAGTTCTTAATAATCAAATTATAATTAACTAGTACTCACATATACGTGTGTGTTCCGGTTAGGACCGGTTCTAACCGGTTGCGGCTTATTTTATCGCTAAGATCAAGTGGAGGTAAGACAACTTTAACCTACAACACAACACGGGCAAAGAAAACACTGGCCCAATTATATTTTATGAGACCGCGACCGCGCACATAGTTGCCTCTTAACCCTGCGCGTATGCCTTTTAAGCACAACATGGGAAAGTGGGAAAGTAATTCGACTCCGAGGGGCGAAGTAGGTTTTCAGCAATATTTTGCTCGATTTTGTAAAGCGAAAGTGGGTTCGGCGCCACGCCGATGCCCTCGTACTATTTTACCTTTAAACAGTAGTTGGAAGCTGAAGTTTATTGTTGTTTTGTTTTAATTGTGGAGCGATACCAAAGGGCACTGGTGAAAATTTGTTTTGCAATTTGTGGACATGCCTTTTTAAGGACGAGTCAATAAAGTAAATTTATTCTAAATTTATTCAGTGTTAGATTTTTTCGAGGAAAAATGTCTGGTAAAACCAGTAATCATTTATTTACTTTGTTTAAGTGCACTTGCCGCTTTTGCTTATTTTATTGTGTTGTTTTTATTGCTGTGGTGGTTGTTTTGACGCAATTAAAAGTATCCACAATAAAAAAAAGTTTCCTCTTTTCAGGGATAGATTAAAGTTAGGTGTTAATGTGATAGTACGTGTGGATTTTAGGTTGTTTCATTGTCTAGAGATGTTCATTTTGATATCATTAATAAACGTTACTTCACATCAGGTGTCGTTACTTACATTAGGTTTCGAGTTGGCATAGAGGTGAACAAACGTTATAAGTCAATTAATATTTATCACAATATAGGTAACAACTGTCAAATGCTGTATTGGCATAAAAAGAACTTTCTTTCCTGATCATGTGCCACAATGTGTTTTATTTGCTGCTGTTCGTTACTGGGGCACAATATGAATACAATGAAACAAAAATATATAACTCAAAACGCACTGATGAGATTTACGTTTTTTATTGTTTACAATTAATTCTATGCACTTTGCTGAAGAGCACTATATGTATTCATAATTATTATTTGCGAACACACGATATAAGGCTTTGATTTTTGTAGTAGAAACTTCTAAAAATGCATATTTATAAACTAGAATGTTAGGACAAAAATAATAACTTTCGTTAAACGAAAATAAGAATTCAATTTATTGCGTTCAATTTCTTCCCTTTGAAGGTTGAAACTGTATTTCAGTGGCCCACCACAATATTTATTTCACACATGGGTGCCAGCGGTGAATAGGAGTTTTCGAAATTATCTCTTTATTTGTGTGTGTGGAGGTCTTTCTATTTCAAGGCAGATTTCAAGGTTATATTCGGCGTAAACGAGCGGTTTGTAGGTTGGTATTCGTCAAAATAAGGAAAACTGGCGAAAATCGGCTGCTTTGGTAAATCTTTGTAAGTGTGACTCTAATTTACTGTTTAAATCACACAAAAAAACTCATATAGTCAAACTCGACTGCGTGCACATGAAAACATCATATATTTGTATGGTCGTCGTAAGTGTGACAATAATTTAATTTTCAAATCACATAAAAATACCTCGTATATACCCAAACTCGACTGTTTGCACATGAAAAACCTCATATATTTGTATAAGCGGTGTAAGTGTGACTCTAATTGAAGCTCAAATTACTCATAAATTTCTACCAGTCTTTTTAGAAAGTTCAAGATGCCACTTAATTGCATTATCAGCAAGTTACCTTGCAAACTGTCTCTAAATAAAAACGAGCGAAAGGAAGTTCGGTAAAGCTTATATATTTGTGTGGTCGACATAAGTGTGACTTTAAGACCGTAAACTACAAGGCTATTGTTCGTAATGCGTGGTGTATGGTGGGTGATAAAGCCGATTTGAAAGGAATCCAAATCGCAATGGATCAGATAAGATCTTTATGGCGAAAGTCTGATATTCGAGTCGAGATGAATATCTCGGCGGCCACTTTCCGGTGCAGGGTTTGGTGGAGATCGCAGGCTGATTGTCAGCTCGCCCGAGCCAGGCTAGGCGAAGAATTGCCGGTTCTAGGTGCGAGAGAAAAAGGCTGCAGACTCTACAAAGCGACGACGTATTTGAACTACACTAGAGATCGGAAGGAATCGGGCAGGCTCGATTGTATGCGCTGTACTTGACTAGTTTGTATAACGGATACTCGCCTTTCGTTTGATGTTGAAAACACAGTGCGAGCCGCTTTACCACGGGAGAGACGTCTTAATTAAACAGCTCCGGCTAACTGATCTGACAGGGCAGGCACTTGAAAGTCTTAAGAAGCTAGCGCGACGTAATCCGTGTAAAACGGCCTCATTTGAGATTCTTCAAGTTTTAGCTTGGCGGTAATTACGAGGTAGAGTGTAATCTAAGCGAAACGCGCCAACTGAAAATTCATAAATTGCCAAAAATCGAACAGAGTGAAACTAACTTTCAAAAGCCATACTTTGTAAAACGAGCTAGCGCAGTAGGCCGAGGAAACAATGAAAAGGTCTCGGGATTCAGGTTTAAGTTTTCCGGCGCGGAAAAGCCAATCAAGCCCGTTATAAGATTGATTGAACGTAAAGTTTAGAGTTTAGTGTTGAGAGGTAAAATAGGAAAAAGAAATCGCTTTGCTGATTGTGAATTAACTATATCGACTAAATTGACACAATGTCGAAAATTTGCAGACAAAATTTCGAAGTACACAAGTTTCTAAGTTCATTAGCCTTATCTGATTGGGCTAAAATCGCTCCTAAATTTTTACTATAGTTCCGTTAAAGCGTTTAGAATGCTAATTAATTGCAATATCAGCAAGTCACCTTGCGAACCGCCTCTAAATGAAATGTTTAATTTTGAAGCAATGCGCTTTCTGTTAAGGCAAGTCTGCAGTAACACGCAGCTTGCTCTTAAAACCACGGCGAGCCTGTGGCATTCAAATAGTTTTCTTTCGCCACGTTAAATTGTTACCCGAGCTCTGGTATACATTTAAACGCGAGGCGAAGGTGGTCGTTTCGTGGTTCACTTGCCGGGACAGTCAACACCGCACATCTAAGTGCTCGGTTCACACGAAAATAGATATGACGTTACGCGGTATGACGTCATCGTTGCCACTGACGTAATATTAGGTGAATGCAGCAATCGCTTTCATTATTAGGATAAATTAATTCACAGATTAATTACTTAGGTCATCACTCGAAATACGCGGTGATTATGTTTCTGCGAAGCATAGTGATTATCAAATATTCGTTTTTCGTTGCAGAACGTTAAACTATTCAGTAATTTTGAATAAAGGTGCCTTTCGCAAGCGTAACTAAATGCCCCGGTCTCTACAATATCGCTTTGACGGCGACGAAATGCCAATCAAGGCAATTGAATTCAAAATTTATCGACCGCGAAATACCACAACATTCGTTATGCAAGGAGTAGAAGTGGTTATGCGGAATACAATTGTGTATGGGGTTGGTTGTGGACGCGATATTATGTTTCAGCCCGTGGTTGGAATACATGTGCCAGCAACTTACAAAATCCTTCGTGTGCATAATATAACAAAGCGGGAAAGTAGTACGGTCGTGTGGCCGAATGGTTAACTCAACCGATACATATACCAACAAAACAAAAACGGCCTTAGTAAAGGGCCATCATGGGTTCGAAACTTAGCTCGGTAAAACAAACAAATTGGGTTCTACGACCGGTGTGCTTATTACGATAATACCTCGGCAATTACCTAGATTCTTGGTAGGTTTTGTCATTAATATGCATTTACATATATTATACGATTGGTACACGCGTATTCTTTCGCACCTGTGCACTCAGTCGAGAATACGCTACAGAGAAAATGACGTGTGATCTTAAAGCGTTTTTTTTTAACGAGTCAAGTTTCCAACCCATGGTTAATTGGACCGTTTTTGTATAGGAGTGGGTATATGTATCGGTTGGCATTAACCATTTGGCCACACGACCGTACATTTTGAAGCGTTTTATCGTGACTATCTTATCGGGGAAAAAACGAGGCCATGAACGCCCAGCGGCAAATATGATGGAAACGGATATTTTGGGTTGAGTGCCGTGATTTGTAAACCAATCTAAACCGGCGTCGTTTTCGCTTGACAGTAATATTGGCCCGGGTCAGTGTTGAGTAAATATTAAATACTGGTTATCGTCTTACTAGGAAAACTAAGCAAAGGTGGAAATGAGAAAAAGTGATTTAAAAGTAATAGCAAAAACGAGAAAAAGCTAAAAAAATAAGATAGGATATTCATGTTTATCCCCGTGAATGGGAAAACCAAGGGGTTCCTTTAATTTGGTAGAACCCATTAATCTGCTGGGTTCAGGCAATGTCCGCTAAGTGCCTAGCCCAAGGACACAACCGAGTAAATAGCTGAAAATAGCAAAGCAAATGTAATAGAAAAGATCAGAAATAGCAGAGAAATAGCAAAGATTCCGTAAACAATGTCGCCGTAAGCAACGTAGTTATGTACAGGCGTTTTTATCATTTAACGATCGCTGTAATAGTGTAGTAACCTTGCTATAGGAAAGTCAGCGGGAACGACGCCAATCGTGAAGGAATTAGGCCGCAATCTGTGCGGATACAGCACGCTTCCAGGCCAATTGGATCGCGCGGCATCCGTTTGCATGGGGTGAATTTGTTTCTATTTCAGGAACTAGACATCGGGCTTTACAATTTAGGGTTTTAGGAGACATTTGCAGGAAGCCAATCGCTCGCGCAAAATGACATGGTGCCACCTGGCCGAAATCGAGAAATGTTGGATTACAGTGCTGGGAAAGCGAACGAGAACGGAGTTACAGGTTCTTTGTGGAGTATAGGGGGGATTATTAAGGAAATGAGAAACGCTAAGGTTTCACACGCTTGCAAACTGTGTGCATGCTTGCTCGTGCTACTGTTACAATGTGAGAGGACTAACCCAGCAGACGCTCCACAGAGATACCAGTATCTCAGATACGCTAACCTGCGATCGCCGCCCGTCCGAATATCGGGGGACACCAATGAAAGGTTCCCCACTCAAGTGAGGTCGCCGATCAGGATAAACTCGCGCGAGTCTGAACAGCATAGGCTGTATCATAACTCGTGGAATCCGACCAGTGTTGGGAGAAACACGCCGACCGTACAAGTGACGGCAAGGCCGACAACTCGCACGAACCGATTTGCACAAAGGAATATCCCCGGGAGTCGGTCGTCGTTTACCAGCAGCAGGGCGTATAAAAGGACCTCCATGCAATCGATAGTGAGAAGGTAAGAACGGGGAAACTAGGGGGAAAGAGGGAAACTGCTCACGAAAATGCAAATAAGGGTATAAGGGTTAGTGCAAGAGCTGGTGTTAGATTTAGGGTTTTTAAAAGTTGGGAAAGAGGGAAACTGCTCACAAAAATGCAAATAAGGGTGTTAGGGTTGGTGTAAGAGCTGGGGTTGGATTTAGGGTTAGTTCTAGTGTGAAGACTGGTGTTTGGGGTAGGGTTGAAAACCGGTTGCCCGAATCCAGCGGATTAATGGGTTCTACTAAATTGAAGTAACGTCTTTATTTTATATCATACACAACACATTGCAATAGCTCCAATAACCCGACAGCGGGCGCGAGGGGATCTTACGATTGCCTGTGTGCTAACCCCTTTGGTTTTCCATTCACGGGGATAAAGATAAATCTTCTATCCTATGATGATTTCTGGAAATTTACCACGGTTCGTAATTGGCAATTACACAACACTGCTTATTATTACGTAACAATTACTTTGCAAATACACACCGGACAAGATAAACTGGTTCTTGTCTTTGATTGTATAGATATTGAGCCGAACAGAAATGTTAACCATACGTTTTCAAGAGGTCATCAAAATCGTAAAATTAAACGCGTTAATCGAGCTATGGATTATACTACGGCGCGCGTTTTGAGGCCAGCGGTCGCTCGATCGCAAACGGCTTTGAATAATGAGGCCGGATCTTTAATCCAACAACGCAAACAGCAGATTACTACCGCGAGTAAATAAGTAAACCTCGGGTAAGGCCTTTGCGGATGTTGAACGCTTTAATCATGGCCACAGTAGTTTACCTAGTAGGGAAAATGGGAATGCTGCAGAAATATGTATCCTCTATACCAGGGCTTTCCAAACTGTTAAGCTCGCGACACCTTCCAATTTAATAAAATTGTCTGCAACCGTTTTTCACGTTTGAAATCTAAAAAAAGTCGAGAAAGCATTTCTAGATATTGTAGTTTGTGTGAAATTGGTGTATTCTTTGTGACTCCTAAAATTCATTGCAAGACCCCCTAGTTTGAAAAGCCCTGCTCTTACTTACAAAAGCGTAAATCGACCTAAAAAAACGATATTTAGGAAACATAAATCGAAATTTACAATCGGTGTTAAATTGTGACGTTATTATTACGTGCATGATGGCCAGTTGCCCGTTCTCGTTCCAATCTAAAGTCATTAACAATTTTTAATAAGGGAAAATAGATGGTAGTTGTAAAAATCGTAGGTAACACGAGCCAAGAATGACGTAAGTCTGACGACCTAAAATACTTGGGCGATTTGCGGTTCAGGTGTTTTTTGTTGTTTCAAATTTTGTTTTTCCCAAACTGTTGCCGTAATTTTAAAGTTTTTCCCCAAATTGTTGCTTTAGTTTTTAGGTTTTTCTCAAATTGTTGTTTCAATTTTTATGTTTTTTCCCTCTCGTTTCTCGAAGCTACTTTTTTCACCACTCGTCTTTCTATGACCTATGACGTCATTCCGATCACGTGCCGCTACACGCATGATCAAGCATGGCCAAACAACACGGAAAGGATCAAATATTGACCGTTCGTGGTCATTAGACTGCGGCGATGCTACCCACAGGTGCGACGGCGGGCGACGAAACACGAAACAACGTTTTTCCACCTCTACCGACCTGTTGCGGTGTCGCACGACACTTAAAATTCCTGAACGTGTATTTCGGTCGAACCTGACTCGATACACGGCCGATGTGTTCGTTTGCTGTCGATATTGGGACAGCTAACCATGGCAAACAAGTTATACAGTAATCTGGCAGCGATTTCGGTCGAAATCTTAAACAAACGTACAAGGTCCTTTCTTCGTTGCAATATTACAGCAAACAGTGTAATAATAAATGTTTTTCCCGGGGATAAAATATCCAAGTTAAATTGATCTTATTTATAGCTTCATGCTTGAATTTGTAATATTCATAGCATTGTGCTTGGATTTGTGATATTTCTACTTTTTTAATATTCGCTAAGTTTCAGAAGGGTTAGTAATCTGTCAGTGCTCAAATAAACGTTTAAATGCATCCCAAACCATTTAGCGCATAGTTTAATGGAGTTTTAAGAACTATTAAAACAGTGCTAGTTACACGAAACAAAATAAATATGAATTTGATAATCGTATTAAATTCGCAATTAAACACCTTGTCAAACAGGCCATATCTAGTCAAATACAGACACTAAAAGACTCGTATGCAAACAATTCATCCTTTTTTTCCATATGCGTCACTTTCAAAACCTAACATAATATGGTGAATCACAAATTAAACGATTCTCTAAGTAAAATCAGTTTTAACCAAAATGCAAGTTTTTTCTTCGGTTGGTAATTTATTGGTAGATTTTACACTTTCGTCAAGTGTTGCCATACAAAAAAATTAATTGATGCCATTTTAAAATTAAATAAAGTCGTAGAATATAATACTCGTGTTGATCAAATGTAATCGAAAACACTTTTGGTATTTCTCAGGTCCTCTTAATTTCGTAGTTATCAGGTTGGCAGATCTATTGCAGCATGTTTGTTTTACGTGATTGAAACATGGCTTAAATTTTAGTTGAGATTACTTTTTGTTAATCTTATGCTTTCAAATGCATTTCCACCAACGACAGCTATTTTAAAGCAGTTGGTTTCGATCCGACAACCTTCAAGATGACGACCCTAGTCGCTACCACAGACCTATACCTAGCGTCTGGACTCTATCACCGCCCTACCTCCCAAATACACCGCAGGTGGTGAACGAAATAACACTATTAACGGGGGGAATTAAAGGGAGGGAAAGAGGAAAACAGAAAAGGAGGGAAATATCAAACTAAAATGAAGATTATGTTGTTAGGGTTAATGGTAAAGTTGGGTTTAGTTCTGGGGTTAAAGTTAGCATTTGGGGCAGGGTTAGAATTAACTTTCATAGTTTTAGTGTGCAGTTTCCCTACTTTCCTTCTTTTAGTGTTGCCCATATTCATTGCCAAACGTTCAGAAATTCATTCAAAACATCTAAAACACCAAGAGGAGTGATTTTCGCGCATCAAAACAAGCCAGCTCATCAATAACTGCCAAAGCCCGACATATACAAACTTCGTCGAGAAATCGTAAACTACAGTACTCGGTTAAAAGCGATTCGTCAGCATAACATTCGTAACGTGTTTCCCACATACGTTATACATTATAATATAGGGCGAACATACGTCAGGCATTCCTTGCGGCTTTGCGGGATTTGGAGGCCTTGTTGCCCGCCGGGACAGCGTTCGGTGTACCGTTTGATTGATGTGTGGTGTATTGCATAACGACTTAAGTGTCATTAAACTGTAACAGAACCCATTGTTACGTAGATTTTCTCCGGTTTTTGCTGATAATTCAGTTTTGTCGTGTATGTATATAATATGGTGTATTGCAATAACGACTTACTGCTGGTGAGTGTCATATTCATTACTGACAGGGTTATTACTTTAACCCTCACAGTGGCTTGCTTTTCAATAGGAAATCTCGCGTTAATGATATGCGCCGGTCGTATAACAGAGCAAGAATAGAGACATTTGTGTTTTCGTTTTGTCTTAATAACATTTGGCGTGTGTAACCAGTTCTTAAAGTTATATTGCATTAATTTGAATCTTTAGTATGTTTTGGTCCACGTACCATATAATTCCATGGTCATCTATCTTATAACTTACAAGCAAAACAGAAGAATAAAACAATTCTACATACACACGTTATTAAAGGTGAATGCTATTATAATACGAAAATATAAAGCAACCGTATTATAAAAATAAAATGCAAAGCTAATAAAAAATCTTCCTTTGAACCACATTATCATTAGGGGGTTAGTGATTAGAAACAATTTCTACATACCCGTGGTTTTAAACTCGTACGGTCGTGTGACCGAATGGTTAACGCGACCAAAACCAATACAGAATTTTATTAGCCCATCATAAGTTTAAACCTTAGCTTGAAAAACAGTTTTAAACCTAGCGCCGTTAGCGTAGGGTTGGGATTAGTAAAGAAAAATAATTATTTACATATATTAGTATTGCCCGAATTTGGGATTTGGATAATTAGCACTCATATAGTGAAGAGACGACAATTTCGGGTTTTTTCTTGTCGTCATAAAATCAATTGTGTCGTCATATACGATCTATAACATTGTGTTTACCATACACGTGACGTTGATTGAAAGAAAGGTGCTTTCCCGAGCAAACAGTAGTAAGGGTTGTAAAAAATGACGAAATCGTTTAAAAAAACAAAGATGCGTCAAATTTCTTTTATCGCTGTACAAACAAGCTAGAAGGAGGCAATGAGCTGTACAAGTGTACATTGTACTTCGTAATTGCGTTTACACGGCTCCAGCGATAATACAGGGCGTCATTAGTTTATGCCGCAGGCAATGGCTCTTATCTCTACGAGACAGCCATAAGTAAAGCTGGCGCGGACGACTGATTTTAACATGCGTAGGGTATTGATACGGAGATATGTATGCAACTGCTGAAACCTCTCCCTTTGCGTTGAGACGGATTTTATCACTGACTTTGCCAAGCAAAACGCTTGCAATCTTAAACCACAGTTTAAAAGTCCAGATTATACAATCTTTACGCATTAACATCGTCGTAAATCCAGCAGCGAGTTTTGGTCGACTAATCCTGGAACTTTAACAACTTTCGCCCTAACAGTGGCCAAAACAAAACCCATTGTTCACGTGCACGAGATACGCGCGCTCGCACGGTTCAAGTGAGCCCGATCTCACCTTTGCTCGGACAGGTTTAGACAAAGGGGGCATTGTTTTGCAGTCCCGAAATTTGAACATCCGGCGTCCACTTTTTATACGTCATCGGCGGTAAAATGTGGCTGTTTTGCGACAAACTGTTTAGCGGTGTTAGCTATGGCGCAGTTTTTTTGTTGGATTTACTTTTTGTAAATCTAATGATTATAAATTGTATTGCCACCAACTACAGTTTTGCGACAAACTGTTTAGCGGGGTTAGCTATGGCGTAGTTTTTTGTTGGATTTACTTTTTGTTAATCCAATGATTACAAATTGTATTGTCACCAATGATAGTTTTGCTACAAACTGTTCAGCGGTGTTAGCTATGGGGTAGTTTTTTTGTTAAATTTACTTTTTGTTAATCCAATGATTACAAGATGTATTGCGACCATTGATAGTTTTGCGACAAACTGTTTAGCGCTATTAGCTCGCGTCACAAGGAAATAAAACGCGATACAACATGGGCGGGGACGACTATAAAATAATAACGAGTTGATATTTGTAGTCTAGTTGGAACACAAATAGGGGTGGAGGCATTATACGCACTATATTACGAGTCGTCTAATATAGTTAAAAATTACAGCATCCCTTAACTAGACTGGTTACAAACACAGAGCACATGAGTATATATACCTGAGAAGACATAATAAAGTCATTTTACATTTTTCCCACACGCATACTACCGTATGGATATGATTTCAATTTGGGTTGTTCGCCCAACCACAAATGCCATGTGTTCGTATATTACATGGCAAATAACTATATTGTAATGAGCTTACAGTTTTCCAATTTCGCGAAAGACCGAAAATCAAAAGTTAAAAAAAAACGAAAAAAACGGACAAAAACAGAATCCCATTTTTCCAAATGAAAACTTTAACTGTATTGCCGTGTGTCAGTTCCCAGTTCGTATGTACATAAAACGTTTTAATCATAATTCAACCTTGGTCAATACAATGTATGAAGTGTGATTTTCCGAAATCATATCGCAATGCTTAATCTTTACCAACGTAAACTATTTCCCTGTAAAAACAACGCGCTGGCAAGCATTCAGGCTGACAAGGCCAACTATTTTATCTTGTGTATGCGGCCACAACTACAGTTTACTGAACGCCCTGGGCCACTGAGTCAAGCCTTGAAGTATGGGCGGATGTGGTAAAGGTTTATCTTAAACAAAATACACAATAAAGAGAAGTTACACTTGCAAGTTATTTGTGGATTAGCATGGAACTTAATGCTGGGTAGGCCGTATCATACCAAACAGTCAGTAAAATGCAAAATG
>CH000786.1:247148-276692 GCA_000149265.1 Ciona savignyi | reverse complement strand
AACACTAGGTACAGACGCACAATGTTATCAAGACAAAACAAAATACATAAGGTATCTTTTAATTACAAAAATACATAAGGTATCTTTTAAATACAAAAATGCATAAGGTATCTTTTAATTACAAAAATGCATAAGGTATCTTTTAATTACTAAAAAACAAAAGTTATCTTTTAATTATTAACTATCTTTAAAAGTAAGTTTTGGTCCAAGCTTAAAACACACACGGTTTTTCAGATACAAATGTTTTTTTAAAAGGATCGTACATGTTTTTTTTCTGAATAATTTGTAACTTACTAACCATGTTTACTAATTCACGTTTTGATTTGCAGGCTTCAAGACCAAATAAATGCCCACCAAAAGTCGTTGGGTCACTCCAAGAAGCGAAAGTAAGTCATTACTTATTCAATAAGAAGTTTTCAGGAATCGTGCAGTTTTCGTTCCAACTAAATTTCACGCCGCAGTCATTTTTTATCAAAGTGTGAAAAAAACGATAAGCGCATATACTGTACGCCTATTACCCTGATTTACCATCACAGTCATTTTAACGGGTGTATTGTAACTTATAGCTTCTTAAAGTAATGAAAACTACAACTGCGTTGCTGGTTTTAACAGTTGCAATATAACACATAGCTTATTAACGCAATATAAACTAAAAAACGCACTCATTTTAACTGGATTATAGTAACACATCGTGTGTTAACGCAATATAAACTGAAAAAAGCACTCATTTTAATAAATGCATAGTAACAAATAGTGTGTTAACGCAACATAAAGTGAAAAGCGTACTTATTTTAACGAGTGTATAGTCATAGTAAGTTAAAGCAATATAAACTGAAAAAGTGCTGAAGATTTAATAAAACGGACTGGGGTGACGTAATTAAACTTTGGAATCAGTTATATTAATTATCCTTCCCGCAGTCGACGCATAACGAAATATAACTTGAAAACGCACCAATTTTAACGGGTTTATAGTAACATAGTCTGTTAAGCTGTTAACGCAATATAAACTAAAAGAAACACTGATGAAGATAGAGCTTTAATTAAATAAATATAATAAAATCTTATCCTTTCCAGTCGACGTATGTGGCAGCATATAATGAAGACGAAAGAAGAAGTTCGGAAATTGCAGACGACTTGCACGGATATCACACGCAATGTCAGCACAACGAATGGCAAACTGCGACGCTTTACTGGAGAGTTTCACAGGTGAATTTTCACTTTTTTTGCAATTTTTATTCCCATTCTTACGTCGCAGTTATTTTTTTATCAATATGTAAAATTGGTGAAAAAATGTAATTTGATAAAAAAATTGAATTTGGTAAAAAACAATTTGAATTTGGTAAAAAAATGAATTTGGTATAAAAACCGTTTGTGCCAACACTTTTAGTTAAAAACCTCGATTTACTATCATTGCTTGCTAAACTTATTGGGAAAAAGTACAAAAAATAAATATGGCAAGTATATTGATTATCAATATACACTACACTAGACGTACAGCGAATAAGAAGAGTAAAATTATATGTGAGCCGTACGTACGTTTATAATCGTATTTCTATTAATCATAAACGGATTTGCCATATTTGGTGAAATTGTATATGGTCTAACCCCCAAATATGAAATTCGGCATTTTAGGTGATATTGGCCGTATTTTTTTTAATCGACCTTAGTTTCGAACCTATATTGAGCTCGTTCCCATTACCGTTTTTATATGATTTGGTATATGTATCGGTCACGTTAACCATTTGACCACACGACCGTTTGAGCGGTATATTACCGTACGTTGTTTGTGTCTCGTATTTTGTTGGTATCGCTATAAAACCCGAGACGCAAAATGTAGGAAATTGGCTGCGGCTTGCCGCTGGGTTGGAATTTAATCTCCTGATTTTAAATCGTCTGGGAGTCAGGTTTCAAATTCATGTTGTGCTTGCAAACAAAATAAATCACATGAGAAAATGAATTGTATCCGATCCAAATGCAACAGTCGCATTTTTGTGCGTTTGAACATATGGATACATTATTTTTAATCGCTAAAAACTGGGTAAGTACATTGTATGTACGGTCGTGTGGCCGAATGGTTAGCGCGACCGATATATATACCGACTCTTATACAAAAAACGGTTCTGGTGACGAGCCCATCATGGATTTGGAACTTGGCTCGGTAAAAAAGTACATTGTAAAAATGTTTTTTCCAAAAATCACCCGCTGTTGGCCTAGTGAATAAACGTTCTATTTGCAGTCGTTTCTACAACATAACTGTTGCGAAACTGTATGTACGGTATAGAAACGATAAACGCTAAACATGTAAGCGAACTTGGCATAGACAAAATTTTATGTTTCATTATTAGACGATTCAAAAAAACTTAATTAACAATTTATTACATGACTCTAAACGTGAGTGAAATTTGAGTCCTGCTTTTGTATAGACACTCTTACAATTCCATATATTACTGTCTAGTGTCAATCACTGTAATACTGAATTTTCAGTTTTTTTTCAACTTTTATATTCTATTGATATAATGATGAAATGCCATGATATCGTATTTTTTTATACACTGCTAAAATTTATCAACGATTTTTGCCGGTGTACTGTTATTGAAATGTAGTACTTAATAAATACAACGATTTTGGCGTGCTAAAAAGCGCAATAAATCACATGAGAAACATATAAAACATACACAATAAATCATATAAAACATACACAATAAATCACATGAGAAAATGAATTGTATCCGATCCAAATGTAACAGTCGCATTTTTGTACGTTTAAACAGATGGAAACAATTATTTTTAATCGTTAAAAAAAGTATTGTATGTACGGTCGTGTGGCCGAATGGTTAACGCGACCGATACATATGCCGACTCTTATATAAAAAAAAACAGTCCTTGTGACGAGCCCATCATGGGTTCGGAACTTGGCACGGTAAAAATAATAAAATTAAAAAAAAAATACTTTTCCAAAAATCAGCCATTATTATTAGAGAATAAACGTTCTATTTGCAGTCGTTTTTACGACATTACTGTTGCGAAAATGTATGTACGGTATAGAAACATAAAACGCTAAGTATGTAAGCGAACTTGGTATAGACAAAATTCTACGTTTCATAATTAGACGTTTTAAAAAAAACTTAATTAGCAATTTATTACATGACTCTAAACGTGAGTAAAATATGAGCCCTACTTTTTTATAGACACTCTTACAATTCCATATATCACTGTCTAGTGTCAATCACTGTAATACTGAATTTGCACACGAATTTTTTTAACTTTTTATATTCTATTAATATAATAATGAAATGCCATGATATCGTATTTTTTTTATACACTGTTAAAATTTATCAACGATTTTTTGCCGGTGTACTGTTATTGAAATGTAGTACTTAATAAATACAACGATTTTGGCGTGCTAAAAAGCGCGGGGATTGAATTATACGTGCATAATTGGTGTAATAGAGTTGTCACACTTAAGAGACAACCAACCCAAAATGTTGAGGCTTTTGAGCAAGTCAAGTGGTTTAAGGGCACCCAGCTGGTTACATACGGACGACTAAATAGCAAATTAACAATCTTATGTAAGAAATCTACACATAAGAATCTACACATAGAATTTCCCAAAATAAATAATAAATAAAAGGTTGCAAGTTAGTTAAAAATGCCTTTTCAGAAATGTTCATGTGAAAATAGGTTTAGTTGAGTAATCTACCTGTTCACAATGTGAATCCACAGACCAGGACTCGGTAATAAACCACAAAAGTTGTCACTTCGCGGCTGTTGAATCACTACCACATATTTATCTATTTACGGATGATAGCAACAACAAAAATAGTATTTACGCTAAAATAGTCTAAATATCCCCATGTATTTAGCTACATTGACTTTATTAGCCCAAATACTCATATATATATATAGCATCATGAACTGAATTAGTTATTTAAGGGTGAAATTGGACTTACGTCGCGTTTTACTACAAAGTTTCATTGTAGCCATTTGTGGGTTTACTTCGCAAATATATAACTGTTAATTATAAACACAGTGATTAACAACAGGGCATGCAATATTGGTGGATGGTCGATAATTGATCTAAGAATATGGGATTCGCCGGGCTTTAAAGGGATTGCCCAACAACAGTAGTAATTTATGGCTGGATGGTAGTTACATAAAGATTATATCAGTTTTCGCGAATAAATAACACTGAGCTATTGTTAATAAGTGGCTATATCGCAACAGTTTACCGTCCAATTGTAAAGTGATATTACACAGCTCTATGCCCACATGGGTGACAGCGGTAAATAACTGACATATTTTGACACAGATTAAAAGAAATGCCCACATTAAAAAAGTAAATTATAACATTGCATGTATGCATTTAATTTTAATGTTACATACATCTTTTGGCACAGATCAAAAAGAATCGCTAAACAGGCAGAAAGAAAAATCCACATTAAAACTATTAAATTATGACGTTGCAATTTGTTGCAAACTTATTTTATATGGACAAAAATAAACCAAACAGACAGAAAAAACACAATATCCACATAAAATTGTTAAAATATGACATTGCATACATCTTTTGACATAAAAACATAAGAAATACCAAACAATTAAATTTCTAATTAAATTTGTTAAATTATAACGTTCATTACACCTCAGCCACCAAGCCGACGCAAGGGAACGAATGGAGCAAATAGAAGACCACCAAACCACACAAGACGACCGACACTTTCAAGTGTACGAACAAGCACGAAATATCTCGGGCGCCATATCACAGCTACAGGTAGGAATGTGTTTGATGCTACGGTGACGTTTATCCTATGCTTTTGGAATTTTCAAGGCAATTATGCGGCTTGTCTTGTGTATGGCAATTAAAGATGAAAATTAAAAAGGAGAAATAGATGGAAATTCAAAGAAAAAAGGAAACTGCTCACTAAAATAAAGATTATCGTGTTAGGTGTTATAGTAGGGGTTAAATTAGGGTTAGTTCTGGGGTTAAAATTATTATTTGGGGCAGGGTTAAATTTATTTTTTATAGCATTATTAAACAGTTTCCTTCATTTTCGTGTTGTTCCAATTGAAAGCATGTGTGTTGTGGTAGTGTGGTTGGTTTTATTATGCCGCACGCGTATTCCCAAACATGGCATCATCCCTTGTAACAAATATGAAACCGATATAAACGTGACAATTTATCTTTAGTTTCATTGAATATGTAACAGAATTGATTAACAAAGCGAATGGTGTAACCAGATTTGCTGAAATGTTTATAATTCGAAGCATATACGTTGAAACTTGTAGCATTTTCGTTAAATTGCATAAAGAAAGAGTTTTATACGTAGCAATATATATTTACATTGTTATTTAGAAATTAAGACATTTTCAAGTCCGTGCACATTGTACCAATAAGTAAACACAATATTTTATGAAATACAAAATCCACCGAATAATCATTTTCTTTCCGCGCAGGCGGAAGTTGCCGATATGACCGAAAGAATTGCGGATATTGCGGATACGACGGAGACAAATGGGGGCCAAGCAAAGGTGAACGCTTTCAACCACATTCAATTTGACGCTAAACACAGTTTAATACACACGTCAACCACAGAGCTAGATTAATGGGCACAGGAGCTTAACATGGGGTCTGTTTTAAAAAACCAAGTGTGAGAATATACGTTATTTTAGATCGCATGTCAAGTCCGAACGCTATTGAACTTATAAGGGCCGGGCGTGAGAAACTCGACTGGTGTGACGTGAATTCAGGTCAATTCACCATGCTACTAGCATATGGCTCGGTTAAGTGAGTCTGTATAGCAATTTACACAGTAGTATCATTTGAAGTGTGCACGACACAAAAGGACTGTGGCAGAACACAAAGAACGGAGTTTACATGGCTAATCACAACAAACGACCATAGAGACCCCATAACCGCCCGCATATCCACTTGCGGCACGCTTCTGTAACCAGAAGTAAGTTTTGTAAAAAGCATAGGACAACGCGACCGAAACACACATACCGACTTACATACAAAAACGGCATTAACAAGAATCCATTATGGGTTCGAAACTAAGCCTGGTAAAAAAGCACAGGACAATGTTTGAGAAATTGGTAAACTAGTGCCATGGAATAAAAAACTATGCATGATGAAAATAAAATGTTTGAAATTTTTACAAAATGACATAAAAATTAAAAATATCCTTAAATACGCTAAAATTATATTACAAAAAAATAATATATAAAATATTACAAAAGAACGCGAAAGACCAATAAATTGTAAAATAAGTTGAAATCTATGAGGATATTACAAACATTTAAATGGCGATTTCGTGAAATTTGAACCTTCCTATCAACAGAGTACGAGCGACGATATCTCAATCCGGGAAGAGATAGCCGACGTTCGGAACGAGATGTCTCAACAATACAGCACATTCACAGACTTTCGGGTGAGTTGGGCCAGGAAGTTATGTTACGGTCGGTGGAGCAACGCGATCCTACCATAGCTGAGACAAGTCAGTTATTCTAATTACGCCCGGGCGGATTCTGGAGATGGCGAGGCCGGATTTTTTACGGTTTCCTAAGTTGCACCTGATTGAGCTTTATTACTAGCTGGGTTGGTTGCAATTATAACGGTTTGGTGGTTCCAACTCTAACCTTACCCTTTAAACATTGGGTTCAAGTATTAAATAAAACAGATGTTGAAATTATAACCGGTAAAGTGGTTAAAAACGTACGTTGCTATTATAAAGGTTTAAAACAAAAGTGGGATAAATATGGAATAAAGCGAAAGCAACCGTTAAGTCAATGTAAAGTTACAATACTAAATTAGATAAATGGTTTTGTATGGTGGGTTTATATTAGCGCCGGGACTTAGGGCTTAAAAGGCCCGTTACTCCAAAATTTGAACGTAAAGGGGGTAAAAGTAAAAACCTTTGAAATTGGAGATGTTAACTGGATTTTCATTTATCCTCTGCATTCGACTAAAGGCTACTCGAAACAAAACAAAGTATCAAAGGGATTACATTTACGAAGGCATGGCATGAAACGACATTATTTTTTATTAGTCTGCCCGATTTTTTGGTGTGCCATACTGCTGATATATACAACACAGAAGAACGAATCGGGCATTGGTGCCGTGTTGGGTTCACGAAATACGTCACGACATAACAATTTATAAAGTGCGTTTCTCTTCTGCAGGATGAAGTAAACGCTGAGATCGAGCGGATAGACAACGAAAAACAGGCGTTGTCGAGAGAGGTAACCACTTCGCACAAACACCTACGAGAGCGGTTCAACGGACAGCTCAATCACGTGACGAGCTCAATCGATGACGTCACGGAAGTATTGGAAACGTGAGATGAATTGCGCGATCAATGTTGAGTGTGTGGCGACGTGTTGACAAACATGGTGTAAAATTTATTTTTAAGCGGTTGTATTCCGAAATTTTTGAAATAAACAAATTTGGCAATATGCGTTTCGGTAATTCACTATTTGACTGGAGTAACGGGCCTTCTACGGCCTGCATTCCTGGTCCCGGCGCGACCGTGGACCGGTCCATACTATTGTAACATTCTTCATTTAATTCTGGGTTGGAATTATCATATAGGGTTGGTATTTTCTACAGACAAAAAAAGGGTCTCGGTGAGAATCGAACTCGCAACTTGGGATTAACAGCCCTCGCTTTAGAAGTAGTTTGAAAAGTAGATTTGTATAATTTTAGCGTTTGAATTTAGCGCCCTGATTTGGTCCGCACAAAAAATAAAATAATGAAAATAGGAAAGAAGGGAAACTGCTCACTAAAACTATGAAAACTATGGAAACTAATTTGAACCTGTCATAAAGCCTAATCTTAACCCCATAACTAACCCTAACTCCAACCCATGTTTAAAACTAAATCTAATGACTTAATCTTTGTTTTAGTGGGCAGTTTCCCTCCTCCCCCCTTCCCGCTTTCCCTCTTATTACTTTTCCCTGCACCTTCCTAGCTATGTTAACAAAATCCGCGTTTGTCGTTCCAGACATGGGGAGCAGATACGTGAACTTCGAGCCGCGGATACCGGGATCCAAGAGGAAGTGGATGTTGCGACCTCCGAGAGGAGGAACATGGAGGTCCGGATCGGGAGGAACGAAGATTCGATCCGAGTCCTCCGACAACGCACTCCGGAGGACCTGACTGCGAAGATTGAGATGAAGGTTTGTCGTGGCGGTGATGTGCGGAATGTATGCCGTTTACGCGACCCGGTTGCCGCAATCAGTTTGCCGCAGCTATTGCGTTTTTACACGCCTTAGAGAATGAGAAAGGACAGTTAATGTAGCGTTCGTGCTGTAATCCGTGCCGTTTGCGGGTTGCGGCAATCAGGTTGCCGTAATCCGTTAACCGCAGCTATTCTTTGTGTTTTGCTGTAACTTATAGCCAATCATCTAAAAATGTCCGAGGAATTACTAAAATGCGATAATTTGGAACTACATGAATACGGTAATGTAGTACGAAAAATTTTTGACTAGCTTTAATTCAATTTCCGTTTTTACAAACCAGTACGTTCAGCAGCACGTTTTACGCAACCCTAATTACGTTAGGCGTATCTCGCATAACGATTGACATACATTGGCGGGTGATGAACTATCAGGCACCTGTTTTCGGTTTCAAGCAGCTGAAATGAGTTGCTATAACGAGTGAGGTGCACTGTGTATTGGGGTGTGGGTGATTGATCCCAGGATCGGCTTATTAACTGACGAGGGATATATTCGTCGGCGAATGGTCTAAACACGTTGAGCAAATTGCAAGGTTAGGCTTGAGATTAACAGCCGACCGCAAATTCTTCGCGGCCACTGTATTACCCCTCGCAGCACCAGATATGGCGTGGAATCGAACCTGTCCGTGGATTGAAGACGTTTTGATTCATTTGCCGGATGTAGACCCCGGTTGTTTTTCCATCTGACCCGATAACTCATTACGAACGCGCACACTCTCGGTCGGTAAACACGTTTCGGTTTGATTTACCGGGTTTCTGTTGGAACGGTATCAAAGCCGCATGGTTGGCAGGGTTTAGGATGATTAGGTTTTCACGTCGATGATTTATTATTATGACGGTGGATTTAGGGTCAGCTGCAATATCATGAAGGTGACCGGCGCGTCCACTGCAGCCTTACCACGCGTGGGTGGCCGATAGAAGCGGCAAAACGACTAATTGTGATGAATGATGTGTGAACGGTCGTGTGGTTGAATGTTTAACGCGGTGATACGTATACCAACTATACAAAAACTGTCTTTGGGTCGAGCCCATCATGGGTTCGAACCATACCCTGGTAAAAAAATGATATATGAAGTTTTTACTGTAGTGTTGAAAAATGTTTAACGCGGTCTAAACATAAATAAAGCAGTCTTAAGGACCATCATGTGTTCGAACCTCGGTCCAGTAAAAAAGATAAATAAAGTGTACAGCGGATATACCAAGTCGAATTTTATACAAAACCGGTCTTAAAGGCGAACTAATCATGGTTCGAACCTTAGGCCGGATTTCTATACAAACACGGTCTTAGAGACGAGCCTATTATGGGTTCGAAACTTACACCGGTAAAAATATAACTAAAGTGTACAGCGGAAAGAGTAATGGCGAATTAATTCGCGGCGAGCTTGCTTCCCAAAACCCCACCGCCCACGCATTAACTTGGTTTCCGACGTTGCATATCACACTAACCGCACTCTTTACCGGCAGACGCGGTCCCTGGTGTCCAGACAAGCCGGGAACTTTGCATTCGCGATCAACGCACTCAACACAAGCGTCAGAACCAACCAATACCAAGTGGAAAGCTGTGCCTCGAGGATCGAAGTCGTGGAAGAGGTCAGTGGATATTCGGCCATGATTCGATTATAGAAAACGGAGATCTCGCTTGATCAAAGCGGGAAGTGTTGGCTATTTATTACCATAACAGCGGGAAGCCGAAATAATGAAACGGAGGCGAAACTGTCAACGCATTATCGATTTGTCTTCATGTACGTGTGAAATAAAGCGGTTCTAAAGCGAACGAGTTTGCTGGCTTCAGACAACATGATTTGAACGCCCTTTTTCGAGCGGGTTTAGACAAAACGGTGTTTTGTATTTGAACGTTTTTTGCATGTTTTAGACAACGATGTTTTCCATTTAAATGAAATTGTTTGGTTTAGACAACAGTGTTGCGTATTTAAACGCCTTTTGCCGGGTTAAGACATCGGTATTTTGTATTTGAACGTGTTTTTGTCGGGTTTAGACACCGGTATTTTGTATTTGGACGTTTTTTTGTCGGGTTTAGTCTGCGGTGTTATGTATTTGAACGGGTTCATTTGTTGGTTAAGTCGTAAATCGACGAAGCTCCATAAATCCGCCGCGTTTCCAACCACCTGACGAGCGCTGCACCCGGCTTGCGTGCGAGAGCGACTCGGGCGATGACGGATACTGAAATACGACACTGGGAATCGACGACGCTATTAAACAGGCGACTAATTCCGAGGGTAAAGGTAGCCAGGGCGATGGCGTACATGCGCGCTTGATTGGCCTTAATTGCAGCGCTAAGTGATCTGAGTTTGTTTTATGTCTCGTAAAAGCGTAAGGTGGGAGTGTGAAACAAGGGCGAAGCATGCGACGCTTGTGCAACAGGTCATGGTGTTGGCAGATGAGATGTGGGATTAGTAGGGCGATGCTAAAAGAAGGGCAGACGGCAAGGAGGGAAACTGCTACTAAAACTATAGGAAATAATTCTAACTCTGCCCTAAAGACCAATTTCAACCCAGAACTAACACAAACTTTATCACTAGCCTTAACACTAATCTTGCCACTCTAATCATCATTTTGGTAAGCCGTTTCCCTCATTCCATCCTTTACGCCGTCAGTCGAATTCAAAAGTCATTTACGCTTTATTTACTGGGGGCGTATTTGCTAAGATCGACAGAAACTTACGGGAAAAGTAACCAACCAACCAACAAGACACTCGATACCTCCCCTGCCCTAGAATAAATAAACCGTGATCCGATCGATCTACAATTTCACTGTGAACTTTCTAGGACTTGCGCGCATTGACGTCGCGAGTGGATGGTCTTTCGAACGGGAGGCCCGAAATCCGGCCGAACCTCGGCGCAACAATCCAACGGAATATCAAGTTCCATTACAACGTATCGACCACCAGCGGTCCACTTCACTGGGTAAGCACCCCTACTCGATATAACGTTTGAAGCAGTGTGAGTTTAAATAAAGGAAGGTAACATTACCGATACATGAACTTTTGTATTTGTTTGAAAGTGTTTATAGGATTTTCAGACCAAAATAATGCTATTGAAATTAAAGAAACATAATTAAGATGGATGTAGTTAGGAATTGGATTAACCTTTGAAAGCGTCGTTTATAATAAGGTTTAAATCACAAAAGTAGCATTTTTGCACTGATGACGTAATGTTGGGCTATACTATACGATTCAAACACAGAAATTCTCACCGATATAGTTTTCTTAGCGTTTACTAAATAGCTATAAATAAAGTCTACCGAAAGAGCCAAGCAAAAACTGAAATCGAATCGTTTACTTAACATTACGTCAATGTAAAAATGGAAAAGTTAAAATGTAAATCTAGAAAAGTATTTGCTTTGTTTATCGGTTTGAATAATTGGTTTAAATTTGTGACGAATACGTCACTTATGTTAAACGTACATTTCAGTTTTTCCATTTTTCACAAAATTCTAATCGAATAAATTTGTGATGACTTATGTTTCATTCCTGTTACTTATGTAATATTTCTGTCACTAAAAATACCTTATGTTACATTTCTGTTACTGAAATAAATTTCTTAATTTCTCGCAGAATAATCTACGGCAGGTGTTAATGGGAAGACCAGGGTTCGTCCAAAGACACGGGACTTCTCGGACTGTGACATCGAGGGAAATAATGGTACGTCATAACTAGGGATAGTCTTTTTTTATATCCAAGTTTCGAACCCATAATGGGACTTTTTTTTGTATAAGAGTCGGTATATGTATCGGTCGCGTTAACCATTCGGCCACACGACCGTACAGCTAGGGACTAGGGATTGTCTATCCCAGTGTTCCCACTATTTTACAATAGCGATCCCTGTATAACTTACTATAAAACGCCCCCTTAATAAAAAAGTAAAAACAAAATAATACATCTTAATGTTCATTTAACTTTAGTAAGAACTGTATTATCGAATCAGTTTTGTTTCTCGAAATACTCCAAATTCAAAACTTTCAAATCTGGAATTTCAAACCTTACCGAAATAGACTGAAAGAGTAAGAAAAATTTGTTTTTTATTAATTTAAGCATTTAATTTCGAAATTGCAAGAACCAAAAAATAATTCTAAATTATTTCCTTATCCAATCGAATTCAAACCTTGATTCTGAAATGCACAATGTACATCCCTAGTCAAAACGCACGAAAGGATAGTATTTTTAATCAGGCACGTCCACCTAGCACTTGACCTGCCATTTAACCTCATAAATTTAGCCATGATGGTTATCAGCTTAAACTGCCCATCGTAGGGCAAAAGTCGTGACCATAGTTTGGGTTTTTAACGGAACCGTCAAACGTTTGACGCCTATTAAACGACGTCAAACTTATAACAGAGCTTAACTTAAGCCGTCATTAAGAAGGATTTGTAATTGAAAGGGACCGCTGTAATGTAAACGGCCATTTAAAAACCATGATTAAGTTCCGTGAAAAATTGACACCAATCTAGAAAATTACTTAATTTAGTACTGTCAGTTGTATTAGGATGTTATCACATAAGAATATACCAATTACAAATCCCATCATACCATGCCAAATTTTTCATAAAACAGACTTTTAAATTTTAACAAAAATCACTTTGTATAGGAGGTAATCTGGACACCTGTGCTTAACGCATGTAACCGTTTAACAAGAAATTTTGCCCGGTAAAAAATTTAAGACACAGTTGAAATGCGTACACTATACTGCTGTTGTAGACATATTGCCTATAAGTGTTTAACTGTAAACATAACGAAAGGACTGTAAAATATTGTTTAACTATTTATCGCTTGTTCTATACAGCTAAATAATTAAAAATAAGGGTATAGTACGTTTGTTAGTTCGCTATACTACTGCTTGCGTAGATATATATCCAAAGTACCTAACTGTAAGCATAATAAATGACTTTAAAGTTTTTTTAAATTGTTTTCGCTTTAAAAAAATAAAGGTATATACAGTACGTTTGTTAGTTCGCTATATTACTGCTTGCGTAGGTATATGTCCAACGTACTTAACTGTGAACATAATAATAGACTTTAAAGATTTTTTAATTTGTTTTTGCTTTAAAAAAATAAGGGTATATATAGTACGTTTGCTAGTTCGCTATATTATTGCTGAGTATGTAAATGTTCAACGTACCAAACTGTTCTTGTTTTAATGCAGGCTATGATGGCTCAGAGCGGCGTCCAAGAACGACTTGACCAAATCTCACGGACATTGCGTCACTACAACAGAAGACTGATGAATGTTACGTCACTGGTGCAAACTATGAGCGGTGACGTCAGGTCGTTGTCAATGGCGACGGCGCACTATTTCAACGTCATTAACGTCCAGGCTAGGATCATTAGAAAGCAAAACGAGACGATAGCGTGGTTGACGAACAAGGTTTATTGATGTTAATTGAGTGTCTGGAATAAGCGTGTTGACCTTTTTTGTACGTGGACGTGCGTGTGTGGTATAACCAATCAGCCAAACATACTCCGGCTTGAAGGTCGGTTGTCAGAATACGAGATCGGAGTTTTGGTGATAAATCGGTCAATTTTCCAATGAATAATGGTAATGATCTATAGCTATAAATACATCTCACGTAATGCCTAACACCGTAACTTAAGGGAAAACTAAAAGGAGGGTAAGAGGGAGGGAAGGAAACTGCTTACTAAAATAAAGTTTGGTACATTATAGTTTTAAACATGGGGTTGGAGTTAGTTCTGGGGTTGAAATTAGTGTTTGGGGCAGGTTTAAAATGAGTTTCCATAGTTTTAAATAGCAGTTTTCCTCCCTAAAAAGAAAAGAAGGAGGAAAGAAAACTAAAAGGAGGAAAAGAGGGAATAAGGGAAAATGTTCACTAAAATGAAAATTAGGGAATAAGAGTTAGTATTAAACATGGGGTTGCAGTTAGGGTTAGTTCTGAAGTTCGTGCTTAAGGCAAAATTAGTTTCCATAGTTTTAGTGGGAGGTTTCCTTCTTTCCATCGTATTATTATAGCCCGTAACTGGCCGTATATGTGCAGCAACAACGGCAAGACGCGACGATGAGAGGAATGGCGTCCGACTTGGAAAACGAGCACGAAACAGTGATGAAACTCACGACAATTGTGATCAACCTAGGTCGACTACTGCGTTGGCCGATATCGCAAAGCAGAGGTATGTAGTTCAGCTTTACTTGATCGCTGATGTTTTGGGGGAAAACTATAGTGAGGGAAAGCGGGAAGGAGGGAAACTGCACACTAAAATGAATACTAGGACTTTGGAGCCGAAACTGCCCACTAAAATGAATATTAGGACTTTGGAGTCAAAACTGCACGATAAAATGAATATTAGGACATTGGAGTCGAAACTGCACACTAAAATGAATACTAGGACATTGGAGTTAGTTTTTAACATGAGGTCGGAGTACTTGAGCTTTGTCGTTTTGGGGAAAAAACTACAAGGAGGGAAAGCGGGAAGGAGAAAAGGAGGGAAACTGCCCACTAAAATAAATACTAGGACATTGGAGTCAGTTTTAAACTTGGGTTTGTAGTACTTGAGCTCTGATGTTTTGCGGTGAGCGAAATACCGACAGACCAACACACGACGCCGCAATACAGCTGCGGTCGGCGTGGTTTAAATAAGTAACGCGCGTCATTGGCGCTGTATGGATTGCTCGCCAGCCGCCTGTACTGACATATTCGATAATTTGATAAGCTGGGAGTAGTTATAGACGCCAATATTGGATTTTCCGTGAAATACGGAAATTGAAGCTGTATGGATTGGACGCGATCCGCCTGTTTCTAACACATTCGATAACTTGATAAGCTGGGATTAGTGATTGACGCCAAGGTTAGATTTCCCGTAAAATACGGAAATCAACGCTGTATGGATTAATCGCAAGACGCTATGGCTTGGTCGCGAGAATTTTCGCAATATTAGACGAACGCGCAAGACAATCAATAACATATAGTCCAATCCAACCTGTGTTTCAATTACATTTCTAGATTGCCACGATCTATGGATGTCGGGACACCGTGAAAGCGGGGTGTACACGATAGTGCGGGACATGGCCACCAAGCCTATATATTGCAACATGACCAGTTCCGCTGGATGGACGGTGCTTCAACGGAGGCGCGACGGAACTCAAGATTTTGATCGAGGTTGGAAGGCAGGATGGTTGGACAGGATATTCTTTATCCGCGTGAATTGGAACACAGGGGAGGTTATCACACGGGCAATTGACAGATTATCTCTCCTTTGCGTAATTGAGCGTTATCACACGGGTAATTGTTACATTACCTCGAGTCCACCGTCGGGTTACCGGAGCTATTGTAGTGCGTTGTTGTCTGTGATTGAGACCTTTAACCAGACGAACCTAATAGAAACGTGTGGACCATACCCATATACCAAGGAAATTTAAACACAAATGTCAGACTAGGAACAGCAACTTAAAATGGATACAATCGCCTTCCTCTCGTATAACTACCCTATAAAGAGCCTAATCCACCAATCCACCACGCATTTGCAGAGTGGGCTGAATACAAGAATGGCTTCGGGAGTTTATACGGAGAATTCTGGCTTGGACTCGATGATATAAGGTAGGAATGGCGACTTAGGGAGATGTTAATGAATTATGGGCAATTTATATGATAATTATGCAATTAAATGCCATTCGACAGTTTTACATTGTGTTTATATGTTCCGGTACTGCATGCTAGAAAGCATAACGCCGCAGTAGCAATATACAGCAAAAATTCGAATTAACATCTCTGTTTAGATTATTTTGGAAAACTAACGTACTTTCTATTGCCACAACTGAAAACACGTAAAACTTTTCAATTTACTATATCAAATCGTTTGTTAAAGCTTTCTACTTATATATCCTTCATATAAAAGACCTTTAAAAGTCGAAAAAAAAGTATAAGAATATCTTCAAAATCCGGGGAAAAAAGAAAAAACTTTTTTGTTATTTTTTTCTTAATCCAGCTTAACGTAGAAGTTAACTCCCAAAACTAAACAAGATAACAATTCACTGCGTATAGCAAACGGGGTACAAATACTATTACACGCAACCACTCAGATAAAGTAAGATTTTCAAGCTTTAAAATGAACTAACCGACAAATTCCCGAAGGTACATGACCCACGGCCGATCATACTCACTCATGGTTATGATAGAAGATTGGAAGGGAAACACGAAGTACGCAATGTACGATCAGTTCGTCGTGTTCGGACAGAACTTCGTGCTATCGGTAATTACTTGCTAGCCGTTCGGGTGACGGCGTTTTTGGTCGAGGAAATGGCTTTATTTTCTTGTTTAAAAAAGCGAAATATACGGATTGTTCTACGAACCTTTTTAGAGTAAAATACTGAATATTGCAATGTGTATTATTTAAATTCAAAAGTAAATAGAGATTTTAAGTATTTTTTCTTATTTCCGACTTAGACTATATGCATGATATTTACGCAGAATTACGTTTAGTTTAGTTCAATTAAAGGAACACACACTTAAAAAGTAAGTAAACGGAAAACGGGCGTTTTGGTAAACTTGTGTTTTGTTCAGATCGCGGGTTACTCGGGCGGGGCGGGTGATATGATGTCATTGAGCAACGATCGACCGTTCCAAGTAAGAATGGAAGGCAGGGACCGAACTATTACCAGTGAATCGTCGTGCACGAATACGAGGCGATCAGGTAAGCTAGTTGCTTTGTGCTTCTATCACTGTATAACAGGGCAGTGAGTGTGTTTTTTTACCGTGCCAAGTTCCGAACCCATGATGGGCTCTTTACTAAGACCGTTTTTTAAAGTCGGTATATGTATCGGTCGTGTGGCGTAAAGGCTAACCCGTCTTAAACATGTTTATGTGAAAGAGACACGAAAAATACGACTGTATAGGTACAAATAAGCATTGGGTCTACATTGCATCACCATGTTAACCGTGTTAGCTACCATTATAAGATAATAAACGTGGACATATTAGTGAAATGTTCATTAAAATTTATCACCCGAAAAAAATTCAACAAAAATTTAAAATAACGCACAGGTAAATATTAAAATTAAAGTAAATCAGAAGTGTTATGGTAACGTGCAATTTCTAGACGCTGTAAACACTCTTTAACTTAATTTTAATTTTTTTAAGGTCAACACTCCTAATTCTAACGTCTTGCTGGTCTTGTGCGTATTTTCGACCTCAAAACGGCTGTTTCAAAGTAAAAACCTTATTTCAGGTTGGTGGTTCCCCGCTGACTGCGGCGAAGCGAACCCGAACGGCCCTTACAGGAGCAACATGAAGAGCACGGAGGAAGAGGACGAGATGACGTCAAACGATCCCTCCCTCATGCTCTTCTGGATGGCTTGGCAGGCGGAGGCGAATCCCATCCGCAAATTGTCGCTGCAGATCGTGCCGAGGGAAGCGCTCGTGGAGGAGGTGTTCTCCGTGGGGGAGGAGCGGGAAAACGAAGAGGAGGAGGCGGAGACGGAGGAGGAGACGTTCGAGTCCGATCCCGGGTCGGAGGGCGGGATCACCACGAACGAACTTGATGACGTGGACCAGTACCAGGAGTACGACAGGCAGGGGGAGAGATGGGTCACTGTGCAAAGCCCGTGAGGAAGTCGGGATCCAACACAGTACCAGGCATTCTTCAGCCCCGGAAAAGCTGGTCGGCAAATACGTCGCTGGAGGTGACGTCATAAACAATGACGTCACAACTAATGACGTCACATGCAATGACGAGACCAGTGGGCAAAACTAAATTTTGTTGGCCGGAAGAGACTCCTTTGGCGCGTTTTAAACGACCAAGTCGAACGACCACGTTTGCAGTTTCTACTCGCTATTACGCCATGCGTTTATTTACCCCACCCATGCCTAATTTAATTAGGACTCCATGTTAAGCCTAAGCCCCTGGCTACAGCGTTTGTGCGCTACACAAAGGGGCGCTATACACGAACTCAAGCCCATATACTTTTTATCTATATTTCTCTACATTTGCCTTTCCCTACCTTCTGTGTCCGCGAGTTTCACATTTCTACGCAATTTATATTTCACGCCTGGAAAATACACGAACAAAATCCAGATCCGTGTTTAGTACTTTGGTGAAAATACTTCACCGCAAAGGCGAAGCTGAATAAATAGCCGCTCCTTGTTGATTAAGGTGTTGTTTATGAGTTTAAGTCGCATGGTCGGTGAGAAAAATTTAAACGTGAAACGGCGTTGGGGAAATTTATGAGGAGAAAAGGCGGGAAGGAGGGAAACTTCACAGTAAAATGAAGATTATAGTGTTAGAGTTGGTGTTATAGCAGGGGTTACAATTTAGCCTATTTCTGGGGTTGGGATTAGTGTTTAGGGCAGGGTTTGAATTAGTTTTCATAGTTTTATTGCGCAGTTTCCCTCCTTTACAACTTAACTAACACAATTTGTAAAAGTGAAACTCAAACTCGCGTTAATGCTGGTGTAAGACTTTTTTAAAGCTGCTTTACTGGGGTTGATTAGTGTTTAGGGCAGGGTTTGAATTAATTTTCATATTTTTAATGACAAGATTCCCTCATTTCCTTTTTTTAGTCTTGCCTGTTGCCGTTTTTCGTGGAAACAATAAAAAAACAGTCACGTAACAGGTACTACACTTGGACACACAACCAATATACAAAACCCAAACGCTAAACGACCACTATTAAAAGTTTTAAACGAAGAAAGAACTACAAGAACCGTCATGATTGTTTACCGCAAAATACAAACTTGATAACGGACATTAAACTTGGGTAACAAGAGCAGCATATAAAACGGCTTAATCTGTTCATACGCATTATTATGGAAAGCACAATCTAAAATACCCCCCTCGATTAGGGGCAATACTAAAGGGAAGGAAAGAGGGGAAGAGGGAAGAAACTTATTACTAAAATTATGGAAACTAATTTAAACTCTTCCCTAAACACTAATCTCGGCCCCAGAACTAAACCTAACTCCAACCCCATGTTTAAACCTAACTTTAATTTCATAATCTTCATTTTAATGTTTCCCTTCTTTCCGCTTTCCCTCCTTTTAGTTTTCTCCCTTGTTAAGACATGTTCAATAAGCTGCTATATATCATGTTATTGGTATGGCGATGACAGACGGATTTACATCATAATCCGTATTTAAGTTGCCATCGTTCAGTTATTTAGCGACTGATCCATTACAGGCTTGTTTTGAATAAAAGCAGTCGCTTTCAAAAAGAAAACTAAAAGGAGGGAAAGCGGGAAGGAAGGAAACCGCACACTAAAATGCAGATTATGACATTAGAATTAGTTTTAAACATGGGGTTGGAGTTAGGGTTAGTTCTGGGTTCGAGATTATTGTTCAGGGAAGGGTTCAAATTAGTTTGCGTAATTTTAGTGAGCAGTTTCCTTCATTCCCTCCTTCCCGCTTTCCATCCTTTTAGTGTTGCCCCGCTTTCCAAGGAAAGACCACAGAAAGGAACAATAAAACACGCGTGCGGTGAGTAGATGATACAACGAATCAATCAAATAGGAGTGATGTGAAATATTGGCATTGTCTTATAAATTTAGATTTAGATATAGCAATATTGTTGCTTTCATTCAGCTGATATATAGTTTAGCAGCCTAGTTTAAAAACTAGAGTTTAGGGTTGTAATCTCTCTCTTTAATCAAATCACATACGTTAATCAAATAAATTAATCAAAATCACATACGAAGCACAAATGTGTCCTTTACGGTATGTTATTAATACCAATTCTAACAATACAACTTATATAATAAGCGCATAAGATAAAGAGTTTGATTTTGTACGGGTCATTATATAGGCATTATAACTGGCACAAATACATCAATAATATATTCCACCAGCGTTATACCCTCAGTTGAAACACAAGCCATAAAACGGCGTCAAAACGATCAAAGGAGCTTTGTAATTTAGAAACGATTACTGGAGATATCGGTTTGTGTTGTCAACAATACGAAACCGTGAGCTACCTAAGTGCAACCGCGTTCACATGAAAGAACGCACAATCCGACGATTATACCACGGGAAACCAAGGAGTTACCGCCATACTACTTATCTATGCAATCAGCAACTTTCTCCAAGCTTAGGTAATTGGCGGCTGCACAATAACAGCATTGTACGCTACTCGGAAAAAACTGCTCTCTAGCCCTGTCTGACGGTCACAATTTTTAAGGAAAATATTTCTACAGTCTGACGACACAGCGCTATCTACAGATCACATTAAAGTTTAAAAAAGGTTACTAAAAAACGCTTTACATTGCCATAGTCCCAAAGTAAAAAAATACACATCACAAGGAAAATACATTTCCAGAAAAAAACAAAAATGTGAAAAAAACAAGATAATATATGTTAGGACAAACGGTTATAGGTAAGATTTAAACTTGGGCAAGATAGCACTAAAGTACACTTTTAACTACTGTATCATTTTTGTCAATGAATAAACATTGCCTTTTTGTCAATGGATATACATTGCTAAACTTAGGCAAGATAGCAAGCATTAAAGTACCAGACTCTTTTAACATTAAAGTACTTGACACTTTTACTGTATCATTTTTGTCAGCGGATAAACATTGCTTTGGAGAAAGCGTGGATTTAATGTTAATTTAATTCTCTTGAAATAAACAATTTAATATGAACATGATGCACTTACCTCAGCAACGAATCGTAAATCAGTTCTCACTTTGCCCGTGTTGGTAAGAAAGCTCTGTTAAAATATAAACATGGAATCTAAATAAACAACCCTATTTATAACGTTCTAAATATTTCTTTGAGTGTTTATACATATAAATATATATATAAGCTGTCCGACAGATTAGTCTAGTGGTTCGTGCGTTGCCTTTCAGCCAAAGGGTTACATGTTTAAAACTGGTCGCTAGCTAGTCGGTTGTGTCCTTGGGCAAGACACTAAACGGACATTTGCGAGACACATGGTTTCTACTAAGTTGAACAAACATGTGAATCATACACAACACACTGTAATAGCTCTGGTAACCCGACGATGGGCGCGAGGTGGTCTGACAATTGCCTGTGTGTTAACCCCCCTGGTTTTCCCACTCACGGGGATAAACATAATGATCCTATTCCTAAGCTATCAGTTAAGATATAATAGTTGAAGACAGATTCATATTTTCGAAACCAAAACTGGAAAAGTTTGTAAATAAATAAATCTGGCTCAATAGCTTGGTGAGCTATTGCGTCTTCTTTAAATTAAAAGGTTGCAGGTTCGAAGCTGGTCACTAAGTAGTTGTTTGTGTCCTTGTACAATGCACTTAACAGACAATTCCTAAACCCAGTGGAGTGATAGTGGATTAATGGAACTGAAGAAACGTCTAAAAAAAGGTAATCTGACAGTTAACATGATTATCTTATCTTATCCTAAATACCATAACACCACATGCCTATTCAGGTTGCATATTGAATTGCGATTGCAGTATTAAATAATACTGTAATTTAATGCATTTGTATTAATTAAATTGTGCAGATTATCTTGGTAAGTAACTCTGTGACCTGTCAGCCGAAGGGTTGCAGGTACGAAACTGGTCGCTGTCTAGTCGGTGTTCTTGGCATTTAACTGACATTGCCTAAATCCAGTGGAATGATTTGTTCTAACAAATTGAAGGAATGTCCTAATCATACAAAACAGACTGCAATAGCTCCGTTAACCCGATAGTGGGCACAAGGTGATTTGACGATTGTCCGTGTGTTAACGTGCCTTGCGTTTTCCCATCCACAGGGATAAACATGAATATCCTATCCTGTATATAGCCTCCTGAGTAAAGTCACAGGTTGATTTATCTCAGCAAGCAAAATGTAAGTAATGCACATTTGCTGTTGCTTCTATACACGATAACTTAGGAAAATGTGAGTTATACACCAATACACGTTTGTTGATGCATTGAAACTTACAGTTTTGTCGTCGACGCGGGACTGAAACAATCTTTTGGTTGATTGAAAGAGCTGAGGTGTGAACTCCTGGTAGCGCATGTGCATGAGAGAACACACATGCACTGCACACGGAATGTCACTCATTTTCACTTTGGCATCCAGCAGCGTAGACACCTTTAAATGACATTGTGGAATTTGTGAATATTCCTTGACCAGATTTATTAGCTTATTAGTAGTAAGTTGAATTGTCAACTGAAAGGTTGTCGGATCGAAACCAGCCGCTAGCTAGTGTCCTTGGACTTAACATTGCCTGGACTCAGTGATTAAATAAATTGAACATAAATTGTGGTAATGTCTTAATCATGCTCAACACATAGCAATAGTTGTGGTATTGAAAGCACTCGTTAGTTAGGCTACTCAGTTGTTGTTTTGGACCAAAAAGTACATTGCCTGGACCCAGTGGTTTTAAAAATTGAATAAACACCTAGGTAATATCCTTATCGTATTTAACATGCAGCAATAGTTCTGGTTTTCAGGTAATATGAAATCTGACCTTGTTCTGCATGTTTTCCCATTCATAGGGATAAAGATAAACATGGGCATACTATCCTATTCTAATATGTCCTTTAAACATTAAAAAAACATTAAACATTCAGTTTTGTACCCTTCTTTATGTAAAAACAAAAGGCTCAAAAACTTTTTTGTAATCACTGAAAAATTTTCCTTAAAAGTAGGGCTGCGAAAAATTAACGGTTAACCACGGTTAACCGTTTTTATGGTTAACTGTCACGTCAAATTTTAACCGTTTAACCATTTTTTAACAACTCTTTTTTTGAACTCTTTATCTGTTCGTTGGTTGGTAAAACGCACGCTTTAATGACATGAAATACCTGACTGACAACAGTAAAAAATGTAGGATGGCAACATACAAAATATACCACTCAGGTTTTTTCACTCATTAAGGTATTTTTTACAATGTGTCTACTGTAACAACCTATATAACACACACGTTCATTCATATTTTGAAACGTTACTTTACCGCCCACATTTAATTGGGCGTAATTGCGTTTTAATAATTTTCAAATATACATAACTCCATTCACACGTTGATTGTTTCATTATTAACGTAATATAAGCAAACATTCACACGTCGATTATTTGATTGTCAACGTAATATAAGCACCATTCACACGTCGATTGTTTGATTGTCAACCTAATATAAGCAACCATTCAGACGCTGATTGTTTGATTTTTAACTCAATATTACACATTACAATCAAAGTTATACTATGTGTCTTAAGGTGACGTTTAAAAACTATAAAGTAACGCATAAATAAGACCCGATAATGCCGGTAATCACGCGCGTTATTTCTTTGCTGCCATTTACGGCTGCCTGAACTTTTTTTGCCAAAAACGGTGCCGATTTGATGGTAGTTTAAAGAAAATCGGTTAACGGTTAACCGATCATTTTTACATCAGTTAACCGTTTTTTAAATTAACCGTTAATTCGCAGCCCTACTTAAAAGTTATATATATTCGGAGTAAAATTTCACTCACGATTTCCTGTATATATCGAGTCAAGTTCAGTGAATTAAATTCATTTTCAATGGAAGATCGTTGCTGCTCTGTGAGCTTGCCCTGGGAGATAATGTTATTGTGCAGTTAAGTATTATAAAGAGACCATGTAGGTATTAATGCTAGGGAGGTTAGACCATCTATCCAGACGAAATACCATACAGGTAAAATAGTGTTTTAGGTCTTTTTGTTTTAAGTGGTGCTCATTTTTAAGATTTATATTCTCTATGATAATCATGATAATCATAAATATCCTATTCTATAATTCTAAATTATTTCCTTTCCAAATCTAATTCAAACTTTGATTTTGAAATGTACATCCCTACCAGCACGGTGAATACCAACACAACTCACCAGTTTCTTAACAAATGCCGTGTTTTTCTTTAAACTCGAATCGAGCTTCCGAAAGAAGTTCTCGTCCGGTCGGTTATTAACAGCATCTTGATTCAAAAGTCGAAACGTAGCTTTCTTCTGTCCCCTCTCTTTCGCTTCAGCGAGAAGTCGATTAGCTTGTTCCTGGGATAAATATACTTAGTTGGTTAGTTTAAGTGTTTATGTATAACTTATATTCATATATACATATACTATTTCCCGAAAAATACATTCCGATTTAGAGGGCGCCCACAGAGTGCTGAAAAATAGTTTACGTCATAGTATTTAGGTCTAAAGGGTAAAGATATATATATATATATAAATATATATTGGTGCTGTGCCAATCCGGTTTATTCGCAATCGCGATCCGATTGTGTCCAAAAAACGCTAATTTTGTTAAGCGAAAATGCTATGAGAGAAAAATAGTTTTACTTTACAGTGATTAAGCAATTAAACATTTATTCACACTACTTAACTTTATAGACCAGCTTAACCTAAAGTTTAACTTAAACATACAAAATTTAAATTTTAATACGGTTTGTGTATTGTGTAGGCCTATATATCATTTCTAGAAAAATAAAGTCTGATTTAGGGGGCACCGAGGCATTGTTGGGAAAAATGGCAGGATTGCGTCGCAGACACTTACAGTCAAATGCGGACACCAAATGCAAGACAAAAAAAAACAATACAAAATGTCCTGAAAATTAAAAGATTACCTAAAGCACCACTTAACAGGAAAAGCCAACTATACTAGTGTTTAAAATATTTCACAGAACTGTTTAATTTAAAAATAAAATAAATGTATGAATTTTGTTCCTTAGAATTGTTTTTCATAATCAATTACTTTCATGGACATGTCCAGATTTTACCAATTAGCACTGCCCATTTTTTTATTTACATAGGAATAAAAAAAATGAAAGTCCAGTTTGGTTGGAAAATTGAAACACTTTAATCATCATAGTTATCCCTGATAGAACCAATTAATCTATTGGATTCAGGGAATTTCCGTAAAGTGCCCTGCCTAAGAACACAACTGTCTCGCTAGCGACCAGTTTAGCACTTGCAACCTTTCAATTGAAAGAAGACACACTTAACCGCTAGGCTAACCGGCCGGACTAACATTTTAAATATTTGTTTACAGAATATAATAAACAGATTGATACAAAAGCAGAAGTTAAATAATGTATCGTTGTATATGTGTATGAAACAACAATAATCATTATAACATGTTTAACTATTGATGAACTTGTGACAATGGTGGAGTTGGTAAAGTTTTCAAAGTGTGGTTCTATATTTAAATGCACACTAATTGTCCACTAATGTCCAGAAAGGTGGCCAGGGTAGAGATGGAACTGAGCATCTGTTTGGTCTTGACTACCAATATAACTTACAAGACAGATGTATTTAATATACTCAATGCAAATTTTAAACAACCGAAATGGGCAACTATCACACACAGCCACTAAATTTTACCAATAGTACCTCTTGGAATACATGGCATAAGCTTGCACAAGATTATAAAAATGCACAGCAAACTTCAAAAAATATTAATAAAAAAAAGATTTTAAAGGCATCCCGAATTTTCACCATTTACACATTTAAAAGATCTTGTTAAATACTGCCAAGTTTTCTAGACTGGTCCATAGATCAAGTAAAAATTTAAAAAAAATATTTTTTTATGGGTAAAGCATTACCTTCTATGTTGAATGTTCTGTGGTCGAAATCAGCAGAATTTGTTTGTAAAACAAAGATAAATTACGCGTGCATTTGTAGCGTTTAATCATTTTTTTAGACAGATTTTTTATTGGCATTTTTGGAGGTTCGGTAATCTTTATTTTCTGTGTACAACCACCGTGGTTCTGGCAGCTAACCAAGTGTGTGTACGAGGATAGTTTGAAAAATACTGTTGAATAAAGTACGGCTAAGATGTCATATGTGGTCATGTACTATGCTGATGAATAGGCCTATAAATTTTAGAACTTGACCAGCAATTATTGTAGCTACAATACTTGTTTCATGCTTATCACAGCATTGTAACACAGTTGCTTAAATGGTATTTGCAAGTGGGAGAGGATATTTGAGCTTAACTCACCAAGCTAATCGTTCGAATATACTATAAATCCATTGCAAACTTGAGCGAAATGTTGTCTGACCCATTATTTCTTGTGCATGTCATTACCATAATTCTTATCAACATGACAACATCCCAAACTGTGACATTTCCCCAACTAGCCTATTTTTTACAAGTTTTTATAGTATAGGGATCAACACAGATATCCCAATGTTGCCCTACGTTGAAAAAAACTTAAAAGGAGGAAAAGCTGGAGGAAGGAAAACACTAAAATAAAGATAATGACAATAGAGTTAGTTTTAAACATGGGGTTGGAGTTGATGTTAGTTCTGATATTGAGATTAGTGTTTAGGGCAGGGTTAAAATTAGTGTAAATAGTTTTAGTAAGAAGTTTCCCTCCTTCTCGCTTTCCCGCTTTCCCTCCTTTTAGTGTTGCCCCCAACATTTACCTTTTCCTGCTCAATTTGCTCCTCGTTTTGAGCATTTGATTCTTCCTTTTCATTTCCAGTTTCAGTCTCTGTGAAGTACAACGAACTTAATTAACACAGCGTACGAAAATGCAGCATTTATAGGGGGTTATAGGATATTCATATTTATCGTTGTGAATGGAAAAATGCAGGGGCTATTATCATACGGTCAATCATCAGATTACCTTGCACTCACGGTCATGTTACCGGAGCTGTAATGTTTTGTATATGATTCAGATGTTCCTTCAATTTGGTAAATCTTATCAGTCCACTGCATTTGGTCATATATCACAATCGACTAGTTAGCGGCCAGTTTCGTATTCTGCAACCCTTCGGCTGAAAGGCGACGCACTAAACCCACCAAGCTAAGACATTAAAATGTGATTTAAGCTTAACGAATACCTGTTGTTTCCTTGCTCATTTCTTACTTTATTCGTGTAAATCCAACACTTAAATATCCGTTAAAGCGGTGTTTTCATGCAGAGTTGACTACGGTAACAGATTCAAGAATGTTTACACGCATTTCTGTTTTAGGGGGTTTTATTTCAATAAATAATAGCGCCACGCCATGGCTGATACGCCATTGCTGATTATTTGTATATATTTATTTCGATGTCACGAGGGAATAAGATCGCTATAGTATTCCCCTTTTCCCACCATTCCACCGAAGTATAAAACGCTCGTTTTTTACTGCCTGCTCGTCATATTTTGGCTCCTGTTCAGTCACAATTTGGTAAATACTTTTTATTTCTTAAATTAGTAAATTTGTGATCATTTAAATGTACATATATTTTTCCTTAGAAAACCGTCATTTACATGGCTTTTCGCTCCCGCCATCATACCACGTGTCAATTTCGAATAAATTCATGAAGTTTGGGACAATGACGCGTTATTTTAAACTCTGAATAACAGACGCCGTCTAAGCATACTGCAATTTCTCACAAAGATAGATGCTAAGAGCCCCCACCAAGTCGGGAAGTTACAGCGGTCAATACTAAACTGACTCTGCCCCCACAACATCCGTAGCCACGTCTTTTAAAAAAAATTTACCGGGCCAGGGTTCGAATCCATAACTGGCTCACCCTCAAACCTTTTTTTGTATAGAATCCTATATGCATCAGTTGCACAAGTCAGTTTTGTTTAGCAAAGTTGTTTTGACTAAATATATCCTGAAGGATTGTATTAGTATCCTTTGATGAACATATTGAAAGATAGACTAGGCGTAATAGCTGGTTCCTCACCTTTAAGCCTAACACAATGGGTTCTACCAAAATTGGGAGAATGTCTCAACCATATACACAATAAACGGCAATATCTTAGGTAATTGATGGGTGCGTGGGGTAACCCGACTACTACATGTATATATTGCATGACAATTTCGGTTCCCGTTTCAGGAAGATAAACATGAATATCTATGTAATAAAACAACCTTTTTTCAACACCCCTTTGCGGTCCATTCCCCATACGCATACAATTGCCATATTAACAGTTCCGTATTTAGTTACTTTGGAGCAGCTCTTTTACGTACAGCTGTCTTGAGGACTATGTCTTTCGCTGTTCTTTCCGTGGTTTAGTGCACCTCTCAGTCGAAGGTTGCAGGTTCGAAACTAGTCGCAAGCTAGACGGTTGTGTTCTTAGTCAAGGCTCTAAACGGACATTGCCGGAACCCAGCGGATTAATTGGTTCTACCAAACTTAAGGAATGTGTTTTTCATAAGGAACACACTGCAATAGTTACGGTAACCCGACGGTGGGCGCGAGGTGATCAGACAATTGTCCGTGTGTTAACCTCCTTGGTTTATTTATCATAATCATACACAGCACTGCTGGGGAACGTATATATAATTGGTATAAAAACGCTTGTTATAACTCCCATTTTGGCCCCCGCCCGTAGGGATAATCAATGTCCTCTATTGTATGGGAATCATTTTGACACAAATAAATGGAAAGTTGCAAAAATGGTTTATTGTGTATTCATTAATAACGCGAAAAACAAACGATAGCGGGCGCGGTAAAAGAATATTCGGAAATGCGATGTACACGTTAATTTATACAGTGCATGGCGAGCTGCATCTATTCGCGAAGGAAAGCGGGAATTGTGAACGAAATCGAAACACTGGTCAAGTTGTCATGTGAGAATTTTGTATTTTGTGGGCGATTCTGGGCTGCAGCGTTGCCATGCTGGGCGAAAGGATAAAAACACAGTCTGTGTAGTACGTGGCGTCTTGTCACAGGTTCTCTTGCTTGGGCGAAAAAGAGAGAATAAGAAAAAAAGGAAAAAGGGGCGGGAATTAATAATTATTGCACTGGGCTTTCTTCAGTAGTGGGTACGCACCCAGTTTCGTTAATTTAGGGGTCTGTACAAAAAAAAAGAACGCAATAGTACGGATAGTGATTAAAACGGCAAGAGACACCTTGTCTCTCTTTACGCGACCGCTTACAAATATGAACAATAATGTTAAATAAAACGACGATTTTGTACGAAGAGCCCAAAGGTATCGCTCTGGAAATCTGGTGCGAAAACTTAACGCCACCCGCTACGGGTAACTAGTACATACGATATGGTTCCTGATGTAAAAAGTAAAAAGAATTCGTCAATCACTCGTCCATGGCTGCAATCAGTCGCTTGAGGTCGCTAGTAAGCACCTCGCTGCCTTCCATGGCAATTAGGTCACGGCTAGATGGCGTCTGGAAGTTGTAATGAAATTATAAGTTCGTGTGGATCATACGATGTACTTCGATTCCTAATGTAAAATGCTAACAAAACATAAAAAATACTTAAAATCATATAAAAAAAACTAGAAAAAAATACTTAAAATTCTATAAAAAAACACCAGAAAAAATACTTAAAATTCTATAAAAAAACACTAGAAAAAAAATACTTAAAATTCTATAAAAAATACTTAAAATTCTATAAAAAACACCAGAAAAAATACTTAAAATTCTATAAAAAAACACTAGAAAAAAAATACTTTAAATTCTAT
>CH000786.1:198506-244102 GCA_000149265.1 Ciona savignyi | reverse complement strand
ATGATCAATAATGGCACATATCAATTTATCAGTTATCACATCAAATGGGTTGCATCAATAACGTATTATTTTTAGCGATTAATTATATGACATCAACTCCTACGGTAAGCAGGTTCGTTTAGTTGATATCATTATGTGTTATATGCAAATGAGATTAGTTACGCGTCTTTTACGTTATATGCAAATTAGTTAGCGATCCCTTTTTCGTGATGGCGGCGGTTGAATTCCCAAGAGTTGCTCGTGGCTAGCGAGATGGTGCTGTGAAAAATAAACATCATTCACGCCGTGAAAATCAACACTTAATGTTATACATTATTTCACGCCGTGATATACACTGTTTCACGCCGTGATATACACTGTTTTACGCAGTAATATACACTGTTTCATGCAATGATATACACTGTTTCATGCAATGATATACACTGTTTCATGCAGTGATATACACTGTTTCACGCCGTGATATACACTGTTTCACGCCGTGATAACCAAAATTCACGCCGTCGTGGAAGACATCCAATTCATTATTTCAACTTATTTCTAAATGTAATAAACAAAATATGATTGTCTAATTGGATTTTAATGAACCAAAAACGAAAAAACGGCAAACATTAACACTTCAAAATGCCCCATACAATCTTGCCGTTTTATTCTGTACACCTTTGTTAACATTAAAATAGCGCGACGACGCCGCCAGCGCTCACAGGCGCTAGAAACACCCCATGCTATTTATATCCTCACCTTCAAGTGTTCAGATCGACGGAAACGCTTCTCGCAGTACTGGCAAGGATAGGGTCGTTCCCCGGTGTGTGTGAGAATGTGGCGTTTTAAATGCTGCTGCCGACCGAACATCTTGCCGCAGTAATCGCATCTGGTAACGCAAGTTCGGTTAAAATCGAATTTTTGGGGAAAAGTCGTAAAATTATGTGACAAAATATGTTGCACGAAATTTTTATAATTTTTAGGTTTTTCAGGGAATAATGTAGTTGTAAATCTGATATAAATAAAAAGTCACAAAAATTATTATAATTTTAATGAAATTTATTTTTTGATCATATTTTCATCTTAAATAGATTATTTCAGGGTTTTGAGTTTTTAGCTAAGACTTTGGGTTCTAATCCACTTTCAAAAAACCTCGCCAACCGGGCAACACTAAAAGTAGGAAAAGGGGGAAGGGGGGAAACTGCTCACTTAAATTACGGAAACTAATTTAAACCCTTTCCTTAACACTAATCTCAACCCCTAGAAGTTACCCTAACTTCAACTCCATGTAACTAACTCTAATGCCACTATCTTCATTTTAATGTGCGGTTTCCCTCCTTCCTCCCTTTCCAGCTTTCCCTCCGTTTAGTTTTTCCCCACGAAACGCATTCCAAGACAAACTAACAACAACGCCATACACAACATACTTATATTCCTTCTTTGGCTTTTCCTTCTGTTGTTTCACGTTCAAGCTGTAGTGGGTGAGAGTGGTCATCTGGTTCCTGTGGATGCATTGCGACGGTTAGCGTTTGTGTGGCCGAATGGTTAACGTCACTGACTTGTATATATATAGAGAAAGAGAAAACAACCGCCATAGCGAGGGATTATGGGGTTTAATATTCCAATCTTTTATGGGTGATTTTTGATTTGGGGTGATAGTAAGTGTGTGGCCGAATGGTTAAGGTCACTAACTTGTATATAGAGTAAAGCACTGAACAACCACCACAGCGGGATTAAGGGGTTTAATGTTTGAATCTTGGCGGGGTAACTTTTATTTTTTTTATTTTTTTTTATTTAGGGTCCAGCGAGAGACCCAAAGGGTTGAAGTTCGAATCTTGCCAAGGGTATTTTTTGGGTATGAAAGATTGTGTGAGCGAACGCCGAACGGTTAACGTCACTGACTCAAAAACAAAGGGTTCATCGAGGAAACCAAAGGTTATAAGTTAGAATCACAACCCGGGATTTTTTTTTGGTATAAAAGAGTGTGTGAACGAACGGTGCCTCCAAATACTACAGGAGCGCTTGGGCCGCATGGATAGCTTACTATACTTCGTAATTACGTAAGCCTTGAAAAAAACTTGTCTGACTAAAATAAAGATTATGATATTAATGTTAGGGTGGGGTTAAGGTTGGAATTAGTTTACATGGCAATCAAAGCGCTCCAAGCGATACAAGCGCTCCTAGCGATCCTGTAGTATTTAAAGGCACCCTGGACAAACGGTTAACGTGACCGACTCATATACAGACAGCAGACATTTAAAACACGAACCTGATTTAAAATTCCAGGACGGGTAAAACACGTAGAAACGAAAATATTTTTGGGTTATGTCATTTTGCGCGGCTGGATATCGTGTTTCTGGCTACCGGTTACGTCACATCCTGCATCCTTTGACGCCTAATGAACTCGGTAGTTTCACATAGCATACGGTATGTAGGGGATTATCATTCCAATACCACTATTCGATTTTAATTCAAATAGAAAATAAACCGCAAAAAACAAGTTACTACTTATATTATTGGTTAAAATTCTAGCTTTTTAAGTTGAATTTGTGGTTGTTTAATGATACAAAACTAAATAAGATACTATTACATTTTCCCAAGATTTGGCACGCTAGGTAGTTTAAGGTGCTATGTTGGTTTTAGGTCGATTTAAAAACGATAAAAACAAAGACAAATAATTGTAAACAGTGCCAATTTCGTTGTGTTTAAGATATGTGTATTTGACCACAATTTCAATCCTCAGTATCTTATTTAAATACAGTTTATTAAAATTATTCAAATAAATTGTATTTGAATAATATACTGAGGATGCTTATTGTGGAAAATATATTGATTGAACAGAGAGAAACCGACTTCATTTACAATTATTCCTGGGGCAATGCTTAGGGGGGGAAAGCGGGAAAGAGGGAAGGAGGGAAACTGCTCACCAAAACTATGAAAATTAATTTTCACCCTGCCCTATACCCTAATCTCAACCCCAGAACTAACCCTAAATCCAATGCTTAAAACAAACTCTAATACCTAATCTTTATTTTAGTGCAGTTTTCCTCCATCCAGCCTTCCCTCCTTTTATTTTTCCCAAGTATTCGTCGCTATAACTACAAATTATTCAAGTTTTTGTTTACTAATTTTTTCCGTAGTTGATATCGCAAAAGAATTAAATTATGTATCGGGCACTAATGATTCGACAATGGTAAAGCGATTTTTAAAGGGATCAAGTGAAGAAGCACAAAAGTAACAAAACCAGGAGACAAGTTGACGAAGCTTATAATCTGTATCGTAGACTATAGGCTAATAAACCTATATTGGGGGAACTACTATTAATGCCAAGAAAATTAAGTTTTATTTCCAAAAGTATTGACGTAATTTGGACGTGAAACGTTTCTAATCCATTTAAAGCGTCCTTTAGCACTCGGAAATATCTTTTTACGCTTCAAAGAATGGGTCTCTATAATTTATCCTCGCATTATGATAACCAAAGCTACTAATTTGCTAAAAAAGTTGTTCCCGATACTTGGAACATTTGCGTAGCCTTGTTTTTAAAGCATGTGATTAAAAGGATAATTTAAATTTATTTTTATTGTACATTTCGTAAGTGGAATAACGGTTAAATTGATTCATAATGATAAACTAAATACACTAATCCACTTGGGAATTTAATAGTTGTATTTCTTTTACAATATCAGCTCTATTAAAAATGCAATTCCGTAGTAACTTACACTTTATTAAGCATTTTTGACAAAATTCACAGTATAAAGGCGATAGCGAGTAAAATAAATCGTAAAACTAATTACTGCCTTTAAATTATTTACAAATAATTCGGTTACCTTTCGTTCAATTTCTTGGCCAGTGCCAGCGATTTCTGGTCGTTGGAGTCGTGCTCAAGCGACGGCTCGAAGCGAAAAGGGTAAGTCCCGTTCCCGTTCGCGTTTTCCCGGTCCCCGCCGAAATAATCTGCCAACGATTTATGGTCAATCGTCTCTCGGTCTGGCGGTGTATCTGAGTGGCGGAGGGGAGGGGTGGTTAGGCATGGCAAAGCTGATTAACTGGTTGGACATTACTAAAGGGGGAATAGAGGGGCAAAACTAAAAGGGGGTAAAAAGAGAAGTAGGAAAGGAGGAAAACTGGTGACTAAAATTTTGGAAACACTAATCTCAACCCCAGAACTAACCCCAGCCATTGTACAAACCGTATCACGATAACCTTCATTTTAGTGAGCAGTTTCCCTCATTCCTGGAGAAAACTAAAAGGAGGGAAAAGGGGAAGGAAGGACGGAAACTGAACCCCAAAATTACGGAAACTAATTTAAACCTCCCCTGAACACTTATCTCGACCCCAGAACTAATCCTAACTTCAACCCCATGTTTAAAAGTAACTCTAATGTCATAATCTTCATTTTAATGTGCGGTTTCCACGTTCTTTTTAGTTTTCTCCGGGAATGAGGGAAACTGCTCACTAAATAAAGGTTATCGTGATACGGTTTGTATAAAGGCTGGGATTAGTTCTAGGGTTGAGATTCGTGTTTGGGGGCAGGGTTAGAATAAGTTTCCATAGTTTTAATTTCCTTCTTTTAGTGTTGCGTACACAAAAACACAATAAGATCAACTAATTAGGCAACACTAAAGAAAGGGAAGGGGAGAAATTGCGCAATAAAACTATGCAAACTAATTCTAACCCTGCTCCTCACAATTAAACTAACGCCACAATCTTCATTATAGTAACAGTTTAGTGCCGAGCCCCTAAGGGGTTCGAAACTTAAAAAAAGCACAACGTATTTCTGTAAAACATTTGGGCAAGTATGACGCTGTAATTTTTATGCGTAAAGTGACGTTTAACTTGATGGGACATTTTAATTGAGCGCAAATGAAAAAGTAGTACACAAATCTCACTACGACTGGTAAACTTACCATTGCCACTGCTTTCGGTCTTGCCGTGAGCCGTCGTGAAGATAATGTTCTTGATGCTGGTGGGCGGGTGCGCGTTCCGCTCGGTGGCGTAGCTGAGCACAAGGTATAAATATAGCACAATTTGCCGGCGGCAGTTTTGAGGAAATTTTAGGAATTTGTTTTTAACCGTAGAATCAGATCCCAGCCGTTTGTCTAGGTTAAAAGCCTTTTACCACGGGTGGGATTACAATATGCGTGAACTTTAAAAATCGGTTTATACGTGCGTGTATATACGTTCACCCAACCTACCCACACACATAATAGTTAAATGCCGTATATAAATAGACTTAACGTATATCTGTGAGAAAGCGTTGTAGAATTAATTTGACTATTCCTCTAACCTTATTGCGTAATTCATTCGCCGAAATTTAGCGTCGTTTCGGTTGCGTGCAAAGAGTTCATATTTGAAAATCCCGGAAAGGAACAAAATGTGTCGCAGTTTCGATGAAACAATTATATAATGCGTCGTATTGTAAACAATATGGTGACGAAATACCAATTACTTGGCATATCTGTTTATTGTGAGAACGGGGATTTTAGAATGGGAGTGAAAATTCCTATATTTTCATGGATCAAATACGTCTACCCTGAAAATAGGGTGGTAATTGTTGGGTAATTTGGGTAAAATTGCCACCAGTTTGGTTAACCCCGGGCAACTACCCGGTAAAGTTGCACCATTTTCTATCTCCCATCGCAGAGAAAATTAACCACTGGCTTCTTCCCAACAAGCATTACCCACCGACCAATTACCCATCAAAAGAAGAGCTATCTAATGCAACTCTTAACCATATCAATACAGTTACCAACTGATTTTTATTCATCAAACCACTAACCCACCTACTAGAACATTGTCAAATATTGAATAAATGAATCTTAAGCAATTCCATAACACTAAAAGGGAGAAAATTGGGAAAGAAACTACGGAAACTAATAATTAAAACCCTGCTCCAAACACTAATACCCACCTCAGAACCAATGCTAACTTTAACCCTCGCCTTAACACTATGCATAACGTCAGAATTTTTATTTTAGTGGTTAGTTTTCCTGCTTTACAACTTCCCTATATTAGTTTTCTCATTCAATAAACACAATTTCTGTAAGTGAAACTCTCGTTAAGACTGGTGTAAGACTGGGGGATTAAAGCTGCTTTAGTTCTGGGGTTGAGAATAGTGTTTTGGGCAGGGTTTGAATTAGTTTCCATAGTTTTAGTGACAAGTTCCCCTCTTCCCTTATTTTACTCTTACCCGTTGCCGTTTTCCGTTTAAACAATAAAAAAACAGTCACACAACAGGTACTACACTTGCCCGCACAACCAGCTACAAGCACCGACATAATTGTCTAATTTTAGGCAGGGTTTGAATTATTTTTCAGACTTTTTCATCCCAATGCACATTAGACTTATCATATGGCAGTGACGGATCGGAAATGGCAACAAACGTTCGCTCGATCGGGTTTGTTATTGTTTTCGTTGTTTCTTATTATAATTTGTGCGCGAGTTAGGGTTTTCAAATTTCCTCTGTTTAAGCTCCAGAAATATTAGTGGATTATCGTTGGTTCGAATTATAAGATAACACAAAAGTAAAAAAGGGAAATTATCAAAATTAATGCCAACACTTAAGCCAGAACTAACACTAGTTTAAAGAGGGGAAAAAGAAAAACTGCTAACTAAAAATATTAAAACGAGTTACAACCCTAACCCCCAGCGTTAATCTTAAGCTCATACTTTTAAGCCCTAAAGTTAACCCAAAACTCCTTCATTTTAGTGGTCAGTTCCCCACTAAAATCCCATTCTCCGTAAGTTTTTCAGTTTCTACAAAAAAAAAAGTAAAAAATCCTTCAAATCTATTTATCAAGCCATTATGATATAAAAGCTAAAACTAACTGCCTGTGCACGAGTGCAGTATCCGTGGATAAATATTTCAATGCGGTTTTACATAACCAAATTAAAATACTAAATTAATCGACCGTGTGCAGGGGTTATCCAAAAATTGACATAAGGTTTAGAGGGATAAATAAGCCTAGCCTATTGGAATACATAAGGCATCTAACAAACATGGTTAATCCTAAAAGGTGGAATAACGGAAATATGGGAATTAAATTTAAAACTGGTTTAAAATACCCGGAAACAACATTACGGTTTATGTGGGTGTAGATTAGTTTAAACTTCTGATTTTTTGTGTTGTTTTAAACTTAACGCTGTTAAGGTGGGGGAGAAAAAGGTAAAATTTTCCGTAGTTTCCGCAGTTTCCGTAATTCCACATTTCCGTATTTTAGTACTGGCCAACAAATAGTAATCGACATAACAACGTACCGTTCTTGGGGGGAGTATATCGCAATTTGCTTCTCCTCAACTGACGACTCGTTTGCGAATTCGTCGCCCGTCTGCTCCAGTTTGATCTGGAAAGAACCGGTTTTAACCGGCAGGAATTTAGGGAACTTGTACGTGAGTCTGCAAGCCACGACAAGAAAACCAAATTTCAACCACCCTATATGGTGGTTTTGGTCACGATAAGTAATCATATAATTACGATAAATAAACAATACAAAACTCTTTTGATTAAAAATTTGCACGGAAGCTCGCGATTTTTTCGCAGCCAAAACCGGTACAAAATGCAACGTAATTTCATTATATTGGCTTTGTTGTTTTTAAATCAAAGTGTCGTAAATGTAGGTTACTAGACACAAACGAACTGTAATGCTCATACATTGGACTAGTTGCTTAAAGGCTGCAGGAATAAAGGTGTACTTTTGTATAGACATATATGGGAAAAAACATTACGTTTTTTAGCTTTGTTTCCCAAGCCCTACCCTAGTACACGCGTTTTACTTAAGAATGGTGTTGACAGCGTTGACAGTGTGTTTTTATATAAGACATTTGGGAACAAATGTATACGTTTTTATCGCTTAGTTGCCCTTACTACATCCATTCTGCCTAATCCCACGGGTTTTATTTACGGATAGCGTTGACAGTGGGAATTCCTATAATACGTTGAGGATTAAGAACAACCACCAAGAAGGCGCCAATGTGCGGGATTTAGTAAAACGGGGGTGTAATTCAGCACCGCGGTTAATGCTCCTCCATTTCTACGAAAAACTCCATGTTGATTTGTGATAGACATCACTTTGCCCCGGCGGTGCTGTTTTATTAAAGCGCAAAAGTTGTAACGAGATTTACCTTTAAATTAGCGGGGGATCCGTCGTTTTCCGTCGGCGAATCCACGATATTGTGGCCGTTGTTGTTGGTCGGGGATCTGCACGACGGTGAAGGGGGCGTGTTGATCAACTCGCACTCCTGGGCGGTTTAAACCGGTTAGAACTGGATGAAAAGTGAAACTCGACACGGCAAGTCGGGTTAAAGTCAGTTTCCTTCCTTCTAGCGTGCAGTTCTCCCGGGAGAGAACTGGTTTTTCCGGGAAGGAATCAAAGAGAGCTCGCGTCGCAGCCTTGCACAGTTACGGGGGTGTTTTGACTGGTTCATTTCAGCTTTGTTTATGTTACATTGTGTTTAACATTTTGTGGGACTTTCCACAGTAATTTTTTTACCTAAAGAGACCAAATATGCCTATATTTTATGGATTAAAATTTTTCTGTTCTGATTTGCTGTTTTCTATTTAACTGCCCTGTGACAGATTTACTATTACCATTCGTTCATTTGCTTCGTTTGCTAGCCCGTTCGGTCAAATTGGTTGCTACGTAAGTGGTAAACGGGACGGGCTATAAAAATGTGTTGTTGTATATCAACCCTAGTCGTTTTCAAGCAATAAATCAGTCAGCTCAGTAGGTTAAAAATCAATTTTGTCGCAATGGAAGAAAACGTCCAAAGGTATTAACAATTCTAAGTTGTTAAAAATATTGACAATTCCAAACTGCTGAAAAGATTTACAATTTAAAACTGCTAAAAATATTGGCAATTTTAAGTTGTTAAAAAAATGAAATTTATAAAAATATCAAAAATTATTTTTATTTAAATATTGACAATTGACAGTTGCGAAAAATTTAACATTATCAGGGTAAATATCTTTTGCCGTTGATCAACAGTTGACGGCAAACTTTAAATTAACCGTTTCTACCTGCTGTTCATCGCTTTCTTGGGTTTGTTGGGGCGTCTTCCGGTGCCGTGAGGAATCGGCTCTTGCCCGGGACTTCTCGCTGGCTTGGTTTAGTTGGGAGAGCAGAGATAACCCGGCACTGGCGCTCTTTTAGAGGAAGGAAGGGTTAGAATTTCCCACAACCAGACGAAAATGGGAAGGTTTGTAATTAAGGGTGGGGGTGTACATAAGGGTAGGGTTAGGGATAGGCTTTGTTTATATTAAAAGTTAGTGGTTAATGTTTACTATTATTTAGGTATATTTTACTTAAGAGTATTACTTAGAGCATTATTTAGTTTACTTAGAGTATTTACTTAGAATATTATTTTTTCTTTTATTCACTTGGTAGTTTCTCTTAGTGTTTATTTTAAACATTTCAATTGCACAGAGCTTATCCGTTGTTATCACGTTATTTTGAAATGCGATTCGTTTTAGAAAGAATTACGCTGGAATTATTTCTCATTTTCTAAGCCGATTTAGTTAATTTCGATATGCTATTATATTGTTAACATTGAAACGACCCTTACCTGTGAATTTGGGCTGGTCGCGTTCGGCCCAGCACGTTGTAGGTCCTGTAGAAAAGGGGCGGTCACTGCCGCCAGGCTGGAGGGGGAAGTAACATGGCCGTGAGTGCTGATGAACTCCTGACATTTCTCGACCACGTAAGGGATTTGTAAGTAGCAAGCAGAACATAAGACCTGTGAATTGGGCAGGGTTAGAACAATTGTGTTATGCAAATATTTATGGTAAAGGATCAATGTGATCGAGTATTATTCCGAAATTTAAATGTAAAGTACATTTTTATCTTTGTCCTTTGTAACTGTTTCACAGTGCATACATCGATATGATGACGTGTTATCGAACAGCGCCCAGTAGATATGAAGCAATTATACGGGTTAGCTGTTCTGTCGGTTACTGGTATTGTGATGGACGGGGCAACTAGCTTTTGCCTGTTGACCACGTCTTAAAAAGCGCTTAGAAAAACTTGGGCAATTTCTTTAAGTATCCAATGCTTATCTAAGTATCAAAAAAGTGGGCAATTTCTCTTTGTATAAAGTTATTGTTTCGGTAACCCAAATGCAGAAACGCGGTGATACGACGATTTCCCGTATTCTAACGGTCCCAAATCTACCCCTCCCGCTGGGATAAACATAAGTCTTCCTACACAGACGGGCAAACAGGCTTCCACTAATTAGAGAATTAGAGGAAGAGATAACGACGGGACGGAAATGAACAAATGTTGTATTCAAATGTGCCAGACCCGCTGCGGCACATAACCATTTTAATATGCTCTATGTAAATTTCAATTGTAAACATATACATGTGTCGAGCAAGCGTGCAATTTCCTTGTACAGTTTGAACAGTAACATCCCCTTGTGCCAAATATAGATAAATAAACTCCCTCGGTAAAGCATAATTACAAGGTACTTTAATGTACAAGCAAATTAAACATAACCATACATTTTTTGGGGAAGGGTTATTAAACTACTTCTTGGGGATTTACTTACTTTAAATTTGATTGTATTTATTCTAAAATGCGCTGCGTGCATTTAAAGTTTACATTTAAAGCCTAATTACAAGTGCGTTAATATATACAAGCAAATTAATGATACCCATATATTTTTTGGAAAAAAGTGGGTAAAGGATCTATTTAGTGAGAATTTCAAACTTAAAATTTGATTTTATTTGATCTGAAATCCGTACAATTATTCAAAGCGTTTTGAATGATCTCTGTTATAAAAGCCCAGTGTTGTTGACAACGTATATGACTGGGATCGTGCGGGTCGTATAGGGAGAGTGGTCATAGCTCGGGGCAATACAGCGATTCTAATTAAGGCGATCGTAAATCAAGGGCATTGGGGTTAGCGTTAAGACTGGACCGAACCGGATTAAACTGGTTTCAAGTGTCACGTCACATTCGCCTTTTGTGATTCATAACATGGGTTGCTGATGAAAGGTAAGTACGTCAGCAGACGCATTAATCTAATGCAAATGGAGAGTGACACGCCAAATGAAATAACTTGACACCTTTTGTTATTTAATGCCAACCGAGGGACAAATGACGGGAATGAATTATCCACAGATCTGGTTTCATGGACGTATATGTCTGAGAGCAAGGCGGCCGAAATAACTGATGGAACACTCGACGCTAAGCGCCTGGGTTAGACGTTGTTTTGGTAACGTAAACGGCCAAATATCCAAACTATTCATATCAGCCAGCGCGGGGTGGAAAATACGAGAGAGTTTTCGCCTTAACTGTGCGAATGGAGTTTTACTAAAGGGTGGTTGGGTGTTGAATATATAGAAAGTTGATGGTACTTCGATTGGGTGCTGGCGTGTTCGGTAGTGTAAGAACAATTACATGTTAATCACAATGGTTAAAACTCGGTTCAAATCGCGTATATTGTGAAAGAACTGTTACACCATACATGTTAAGATGGCATTATGTTAAGATGTTGTACAATGGTATAGAGCAGGGATTTATTTGGAAGTTTCCTTGGTTGAATGCCATGCGCCCAACAGAAAATCGGATACTTCCCAAAGCTTCACACCATTTACATACATCGGTTGTAACTGTGGTTCGTTTGGTTTGGAGGTTGTTTATATCAGTGTTTCTTAAACGGTGCGCCATAAGGGTTAGCTAAGTGCGCCACACTTGCATTTCGTAAATTTACGACAGAGTTTGCATAGATCATAAACTACTAAATGGTTAGTGTCTAGTTCGTTCTTTTCCATTGTAGTTTTTGAGTATTTGATTGTCTGGGCTGCGCCACAAGGTCAAAAATACTGAGAACCACTGGTTTATATTGTTGTTATAACTTACTGGCGACCGTGCGATTAGTTTATCTCGTATTAATAAAAGAGATATGGGGGAAAACGTTTTTGAGTATTTGATTTGTCTTGGGTAGGCCACAAGGTCAAAAATTGAGAACCCTTGGTTTATATTGTTGTTATAACTTACTGGCAACAGTGCGATTAGTTTGTGTCGTATTAATAAAGGGATATGTGGAAAAGCAATCAACTAATCAGACGAAGGGCGCTGCGCACACACAACAACACAGGATGACCGAACAGACCTTGCGCTGCTGAAAACAATCCCCTCAGCGGGGTTTTATTGAGTGAAAATTCCGCGGAGGGAAGCTTCTGGAATCGACTGTTGGTTACTGGGTAATTAAAACTCGGGAGGCTGGTTCGGGTTTCTTTTTTCTCTGGAGAGAGGTATTTCGAGCTGTGGTGTAACATGGTTGGTGGTGACGTGTTTATACAGCGGTGGGGCGATGTTTTGCGTGGTTTGCCACGTTGGTGGGATCTTGTGATGGTTGGTTTTATGACAACTGGGTTTCTGTTGTTTTACTGGGCCGTCATTGTATGGGTGTTTTTTACATTGTAACGGTCTTGGGAACGTTGTTAAATAAAAGTAAAGTTTAAATCTTTGAAACGCAACCTTTGAAAATGGAAACCTTTGAAACGCAATTTTTGTTGTTTTATTTGACTGTAACTGTAGGGTAGGTATTTTTTTAAATTGTAAGAAATTTCTAACGAATTTGGGGATTGAATGTAAAAATACAAGTACAGTGAAATACACCTTTGAAGCGTAGCTTTATTAAAGATCGGGGGACGAAACTAAAGTGAAAACTAACGCTTGTAAACTAGCAACCCATGAGGTTTCTTTTATAAGCAGCGTCATTTGCTCAAGGGTCAGGGCCTACGCGCAGTGGGAGGGTGGAGAGGGCTGGGATAATAAAAGAAACAAACAATTACCCTCGCTGGAGAAGGAGGGCGTATGAAAGACGATAATAATACGGCAGTGGCTGGCGAACAGCGGAAAAGTGGCGGCGATAAAAAGCTCTATTGATCCGGCGTACCCGCGGGGTGTGTGCTCATCTTACTTCGTTCTCCAGGGGCCTGAAGGGTAGGCAAGGACGGTGCGCGTTGTATTGTGTGTGCGCGCGGGCGCTGATTGTGCGCGCGCGAGTACATTACTTCCCAAGAGCCTCATGGGTAACGTTAATAAATAATTTCAGGACCGAACGCAAAGCGAGGGTAATGGATAATAGATGGATGGCTGGACCAGTCGGGGCGATATATTGGCGCAATAAAAGCTAGTGTAACGGGAATGTTGTTTGAATAAATACATTTTGAGCCCACATTACCCCTTGGTATTTAATTGATCGTGGATATTGCCGTGGAAATGTGACGCGAAGAGAGCACGAGGTTATGACCTAATATGACAAGCTGTTGGACACGAGAATTCTAATTAAATCTTTAACAAGGATGCGCGAAATGACTCATTTTCAATGTGGGTAATCCCGTACATGTTCTCGTGGCTGTAAGCGCCGATTGCTGGTGCTGTGTTACTGTGGGTGTTTTGCTTATACGCCAAGCTGTGAGAGCTAGACTGTATTAATCAATCCACGGTTAATGTTGCGCCACTGCGCGCTTAGGGTGACGCGTTTTTCCGTTTTGAGCACACCCAGCACGGCACCGGATACTTGTAAACCGACACGCGGGCTGCGTGTGTGCGCGCGCACAAAATGCGGAAGTGCATGGCACATACACACACCAACGCTGAGGTTATACAAGAAAAATAGAGCCTCGGAAGGCGAACAGAAGGCGGGTTGTAACTTTAACGTGCTAACTCACTCCGTCGTGGCAATAGACTCTTGTAGTTTATTGTACAAAAGCAAGCAACTGATTTAAATCGGGAAACACAGTTTCACGGCAACGCTTTCGCCACCACATATAACAACACGAACAGTAATAAGTCATATAAACATGTTCCCTGTACAAAACAACGACAAATACAAAATTTCATCAATGCGACGTTGAACGGAAATAAGCGCAGTGTTGCGAGGTGATTAATTGAATGACAAGGATACTGGAGCAAGACGGTAGGGTTTAATGTGGCGCGAACCGTGGCATTAAGCCTGATGTATTAAAAAGTGTTTCCGCCGTCTCCCCTTAATATCTCTTTATGGAAAGCTTCGAATTTCAGGGCTTTTTTATCTTTCTAACAGAACATACCGGAAAGCGATGCGAGGGAACGTATAGGGTGTGTAGATGGCCCACAGGCACACAAATGTTGAATTTACAAGCCGGATATGATATTAAAGTACTTGGGGCGTGGGAAGGATTAGTTTCGAAAATGCAAATATCCCCGGGTGCAATACAATACACTGAATACACGGCTTTATTACACTATATCGAATAGAGGTTTCGAAAATGGAAATAACCCCGTGCGCGGTACATTACACTGTATACTGAAGACACGGCTTATGGATAAAATATGAACAAAAGGGAAAGATAAAAAAACAAGTACAAGAACAGACTCGAAATGTGTTATAAATTCATAATTGGAATTGGATATATTCCAAGGGTTCTACGGGGAGGTAATAACAGTTGTGCGGGTGGCGTGTACCATACTAGGCTGGAACAATATCTTATAAACAAAATCTTTGTTCGCCATAGGCAGCATAGAGAGAGTGAACTACGCTTAGAGGTTTTGCAACATAATTCTATCCCACCCCATGTTTATCGCTAGCATGTACCACGGACCTGCCTTGGGCTATAACCAAACCCATAAACTATCTCTGCGGCGACGACGGCTCGTTTGCGCGTCTGACTAAGTCTTCCCTTGGGGGTGGAATCGCTGGTGACGCGATTTTAAACCAAGTGGCGCGCTAATACGTGGATTTCATCGGATTCGTTTAATTTAAGGATTAATTACGGGCATTTAAACGCGGGGGTGTGTTTGATGGTGCGTGTTGGAAGGCCCTGACAAAAGAAGCTATTTGTGTATTTAATGCGTCTCAGTGTGGACGATTTTGGTCCATACCAGCGGACGTAAGCACTCGGGAGGATTTATAATATACGCCAGTCTGACCTTATCCATTGTGCGAAGTGTGTTGCGTGTGCGATCTGGACGCAATACGCGTGCGCAGTGTGTGTGTTGTTGTACGATTGACCCACCAAAATATGGAGCCATGTTTAAACATACGGTGTGGAACGGGGTGGTAAAATTGCTCGCCTCGTAACGCTGGGATAAGACCAAATTGGGGGCTGGGATTTTCGGCGCTCCCTAACTGACAATAGGGGTATTACTCAAATATCCACACCGTTACGCTTGAAATAATGGGGCGTTTTCAAAGATAGCAAAAAATGCTACGTTACGATAGAGTGTGAATTTGTTACACTTAGGCGAAGTATCAATATGTTGAATTTTGATGTCGAAACGACGTTGTTTTATGTTAATGCACAAGGCGGTGTTGTAAAACGGCGAATTCTAGTCCGATTTTAATCACGGACAAACCCCGTATTTTCATCACGGACAAACCCCCGTTTTAATTTGATTGTACAAAAACAATAGCGTGTCTGTGGTTGATCGTTTATAACATAATGTGTTTTAACTTTGGGGTATCGGGGCAATCATACAATTTATTCTTTAAAACGAGAGTTTAATTTAAAATTGCAAGAATCGAAAATAATTTTCCATTTAAATAGAATTTAAATATGTATTCTAGAATGGATATTTAGAAGAACCTATTAATATGTTGGGTAATAAGTTGCATCCAAAGGCACCAACAGCCTGTAAATGTGTGTTTTTTCGGATTAATTTTTTGAATTTTCCACTTAGTGTTATTGTTTAAAACATTTTCAAACTTAATGGTGCTTGGCTGCTTAAAATTGTGGGGACCAACAAGGCAAAGTTAAATCGCGTTTTCAATAGCGACGGGTGTTATACGTGTGTTTTACTTGCGCAAGTGAAGGAGCTCAAAACCCGGTTTTACCAACGTAAAAGCATAGTGGGCTCCTGCACTTAAACCCAGTGGTGAATGTGTATTTCATTACCGGAATTTCCTCTTAAAAGAAACTTTATTCTAACGGCTAGCATGACTCAACTGCAAAATTGAACACACCAGGACGGGAATTTAAAAATACAAATTCAGTTCACATTTTTTTCAAGGACATGGAAGTTTTTAACAATTATTGCCCAATCAATAAGAATAATGACGTGTCTTTAAGAGAATATCCCCAAGACGAGACGCTTTTCAGTTGCAATGCTGTTCTATGCGTTTTAACGGTGCAAGCTTAATGTACACAAAGCGTAATTTGAAGACAAGGTTCGATTTCCGCTTTTCTGGCTATGTTGTGGTTATTATTCTATCGTGGTTAAGGGCATGACCAAGTAAAGAGAGAAAAACTGCGAAAATTGGTGATTCATGTCAATAAAAAGCCTGTTTGGCAGTCTTATCTTGAGGAAAGTCGGTTTAATATTAAGTGATTTGGAAGAATTTGTTGGTCATCGGGTATAACTTCAATCTATCACACTTTTTGGGAAATGTAGAAAATGTAATTAGTCACTTACAATTTGCAACGCAATGTCCTTTGTAATGGTGAAATTTACATTAGGCGGGGTCTAGACAAATACACGTGTGACAGGATTGATTGCGGTCACAAGACGAGGTTAATTCAAATACATCGCGGTTGGGCTAAATTGTATCTGTCACTTTGAATAGGTTCGGGGTAGGCGTCTGTACTTTCAGACCCTTTAAGACTATTCTCGACATAGCTTTTCACGTGGAGGCCTAACGGCTATAGCGACAAAGAGATAAGTCGGTCAATTCAAAAGAAACGAGAGTTTTCCAAGCGGGAAAGACGTAGGGAGGCTCTTGTTCACAATTACCCTTGGAAGGGGGGCATATTGGGTTGTAAACGTTCGGCAAACAAGTGGCGTGTTGAATGGAGCCTAGCGTGCCGGGGTGCTGGCCTATTCAAACCGCTCTATTGTTGGCAACGCGTGGAAACAATGGCAACAGTGACCCTACGCACCCGAGCCACTCAAAACGGGCTTCGTGAAACTGTTAAGTCCAGGACTTCTTTTCTTTAGGGGATAAGCAAAATATGCGAATATTGGAAATATATTTTAACTTTCACTTTGTCCTAACCATTATGGGTACTTTTTATTGGACGAAATAGGGGAAATTATTTGTATATAATTTGACTTTCGGCTAATTTGAACTTTTATGGATACGCTTTATTAGGCAAAATAGAGGATTATTAAAAATAACATTTGGCTTTCGTTTCGTATGACCTATTTACGGGTGCTTTTAATGTCAATTCCATACATAACGGGTTAAGATAGAGGTACCAAACTCGTTCGTGCCAACCAGAAAACATCGCTTCGTAACCCTGCCACACGACACCATATGTAACCTAAGGATACGTAGACACGTCCGGATTAACACCGGCATGTTTTGTCGATTGCGACGTGCAGTTTAGTGCAACGGACATGGCTAACGTTTTAATTAGTTACAATAGCGTATGGGCAGGGCGGTAAAACTGGGCAGGGCGGTAAAATACATGCAATAAAAGATAACTTTTATCCCAATTAATTACAATGGCGAATGTTAGGTAAACGGGAGAGTACATTTAAAGTAAGATCCCTTTTTATCTTATGGGTGTAAGGGCAGGGTAAAACATAATTTGAGACTTTGAATGGGTTAGTAAATTATTCCTTCGCAATTATACGGTAAACAGCACACACGATGAGTTGGTCCATTTAAGTTAAGTATTGCCGAACTTACAACCCCACGTACTAACAGAAAATAATAAATCTAATCACAGTACGGTCAGTTTCCCATTGCTTTGTATTTTATCTTCCGTCTTTACCCTAGTTCCTTGTGCGGTTGTTTTCAATTTTAATTTCGCTTCCTGGGTAAGCCAGGAGATAGTTAAACACACATCGGATTCTTGCGGCCCGGGCTTCACCGGTTAATAATTTATGCGCGGCGTTACGGTCTCCCCTCTTCGAAACCCATTTCAGCGTCGAGCAAAGAAAACAACTCGAGGACACTCGTGCGCTCGGAGAGCCGAGATGATCGCGCGAGCGGGGACGGTCGCCATTACAGCGGCGTTAATTACTTTCGCGGCAGCCGGCGGCGGGGTGACGACCCACTTATGACGTCATAAATGCGCCTGGTAACGATCGCCATATGTGAGTGGATTACCCAAGGACAGAAGGCGTTTGTAATTGACGGTTTGTTGCGAACGGCGGTAAGGTTAAGATTGGTTCCCGTAAGGTTTTTAATGTGAATGAAAACCTGAGCGTCCGTTTCCGACAGCGAGAACGCGCTGCAAAACTCCACAATCGACTTCGCAGAACACATTGAATCATGGGTGGAAATAAGGTACAATACCTGCATGACAGTGCTCTGACTGAGGCACAATTGCGATGTGTAGACAAAATCCATTATCTTTGCAAACCCGATGCTATTCACAATCATGGGTATGTCAATTATACCGTGCTGTTTTTCTTTGGAGGGTTTGCAGAATAAGTCTCTGGATGGATAAATTGAACATTAATACAATGATGTCCAAGTAATGGGATAAAAATGGTGGAAACAGTTAAGAATTAACGAATTTAATATGTGTGTTATGGGTTTGCAGTTCTAATAATTTACAAGCGGTTTGAATAGAAAAATTAAACATTAAGTAATGGGTTAACAAGGTCTGCAAAAAGTCAAAAATTAACAAATTCAATCACTTATGGGTTATTTACAGATAAATTTGTAGTGAAACCACATTTTAGTTTTTTTAAGTTGGTTTTAAGGGTTAACAGCTGTTAATATGTACATTTCATAGAGGGAAATTCATATGTAAATTATATTCAGGAAAGAGGGAAACAATACATGTACAGCATCCATTAGGTAGTTTTACAAATAAGTAATTCTTGTTCATAATTTGAATTTAAACTAGAATTTTGGCTTGGTGAAAAAATGAAATGTATAGCATACAGCTATAGCAAATTCTAATAATAATATAGTAAAATAATACATACACAACCCATTGGGTGCTGTTTTATAAATAAGTCTTTTTTATTGGCCTGCTAAAAAGAGTACAGCAGAGACCTATAGCAAATTCTAATTAGAATATAATAGAAAGGCTGGTTACTAGCAAATAGCACCAACCAGTTGTGTTGCATTTATGCAGTTGTAGGATTTAATAATCTGATAAGAATCATGTGATTTGTTTATTAAGTGCTAATACCTCCCATAATTACAGCTTTCCATTATAGCGGCCTACATTATAACATGATGCATGTACTAATACAAATAAGGGTGTAAAGCATATAAGGGATGTATTCCACACTGCCCTAACTGGACAAAATCTTTAAAATGCTTGAAATTGGGTGAGGTCTGCTCTATCAACACCGCCCCACCATTTTAAGCAACCAAGCACCATTAAGTTTGGAAATGATTTAAACCAATAACACCAAGTGGAAAATTCTACTAAGCAAAAAACACACATTTACAGGCTGTTGGGTGTCCTTTGGAAAGCCACTAATCACCCAACAGATAAATAAGTTCTACTAAAACTGAAGAAACGACTCAATCATATACAAGACATTGCAATAGTACCGCTAACTTATTGGCGGACACAAGGTAATCCGAGGATATTCCGAGTGGTAACGCCCAACAAGTATTCCCGTTCACAGGGATAATACAGGAATAAACATAACATAAAGGAGAGTTTTATGAAAAAAAGGCCGGGGGAATTTGAACCACAAATATGTAACAGTTATCCCTCATACTTACTAGTATCACAATAGGTTATAAAAATGTCACACATAATAAACAAAGCATAACAATTTTCATTATTAATAACTTCTAAAAGTCAACAAATAAAATAATAGCATTTTTTAAGTACTCTATGCAAATAACCTACGCATTCCGGCAAACAATATATAAATATACTGAGTGAATTACCATAAAGAAATATATAGGTCTTTCAGTATAGGCTATAAATTGTGCATATTTTGCTTGGTTACACAAGGCTGACAAAGAAGGTAATTGGGCACAGAAACATGGGTGCTGTATTGGGAGGTGTTTTGTTGTACTTATTGTGCGCAAAACGGCTTGGCAATATTCAATAATAAAAAGAGTTCTGGGTATAGGTACTATGGTAATACTCAATATATATAATATATTTAATACTTAATATATATTATATATTATATAAATATAGGTACTATTGGCAATACTCAATAATAAAGAGAGTTCTGGGTATAGGTACTATGGTAAGCTATTCGGAACTATGAATATCACCTGAAATAACCCATAGTCGAGGCCAATACGTTGATGTGTGCTTTGAAGAGATGACCTTGAACTCTCACTGTGATGTCACATAAAACTCCCTAAAATGGGGGGATAAATAAGTTGACAAACATGAAATCTGACAAGTTTTTAGGACATTAACATTGTTAAAAAATCAGTTGATTACTTGCATATAGCTTTCGAACATTGGCAATAGTTATGGATGCTAGGAGTACATGTTGCACCTCTGGCTTAAGTACAGGTTGGGCTATGTATAAAATATGTATGATAAGTCCGAAAAACCCAAGTGTTAATTTAAACCTTAAATTATCGCATAAGATTTTACCTGCATGGGGGTGTTTTTAAATACTCATTTCAACTGACAAACCCAAGCAAAGTAGAGTAGTATACTGATTAAGTATTCACAATGGTATTTTTTAAAAGCCCATTAGATACCACTCATGTAAAATGAGTCCTTAAATTGTACGTTGCTCCAGGGCATGTGTAGGTTGCTAATACAGTATATTTAAATCTTTTATATTGTAATGAAGTTGAAAAACAAAAATAAAAATGCAAATGAAGAAGCACATGTATAGAAAGTGACATCATAGATTTGTATATTGATTAATTGATACGCACTGGTATCCCCATGGGTTGGAAAGGTCAGGCCTTAAACATGGGTTCCGTATGAGACTCCTCAATCAACACATTCCATAGTGGGTTCCCCCAATGAGATTTTAATGTATGCTGACACGATTCAATCGTTATTTTAAAATGGTCAGAAACATCACACTTTTAGCTTGGAGCAATGTTGGTTAAGTGCCTTTATTACCCCGACGAATTTGTCTATCGTAGCGAGAAATATTAAACTGAACTTTTAACATGAAACCCTTAATATAGCAGTTGAAAGCTTTATTATTAACATTTTCGTTAGAGTAATTTGTGCTACAACAATGTGTTTTTTTGGATCAAATAGTTCGGGGACATAACTCCAGGTATAGGTATCTTATTTGAGGTACCGCTATTATAAAAATCACGAAAGTTTAAACTGCAGTACCGGCTAATTTTTCCTCAAGCAATACACAACACAAATCAAATTCAACAACACACTCCATGCAGATCACACTATTTACCTTTAATCTCTGTTCATTTAAACCCGATAATAAAGACGAAGGGTGATCAGCTGACTCACAAACGTACATTCGTGTGGCCATGCTTCCTTCGTTGCCATTCATTTTCATTGGTTTGGTTCAAGTATTGTTGGTTAGGTGTGCATTTTTAGTTAAGTTAATTAAAAGTTAGTATTAGTGTCTGCCTTGGAGTGCTGAAAATTTTTTAATGAAAGTAAGATATTAACCAAAACACTAACCACCTGTACATTCAGTCTCATAATTGGTTAACTTTTGTTTTAGTGCACAGTTTTTCTATTTGTGGAACACTGGGAAATCACATATATCGACTTGCTTCAGTAAATCAAATAATGACACCATTTTCACCAAATAAAATCTGACCACTGAATACTTAACATTCTACTGTATTGTGATATAGCATGGGGTCCGACAACCTGTTTGTAGGCATATTGAATCTTAGGGAAAGCAGTTGATTCCAAATGCATTAATATTAATGTATATTTATAATTTGTAAAAAATCTTCCATTTACTTTATAAGTTTTAAACGAAACTTTCTCAGTAGCTGGTGATTGAATTTGTTAGTTGGCGGTACGCCTAGGCAAATAAAAACAGCCCTGTTACTGTTAGTAAGAGAGGGTGGTAGAAAACACCAACCACTTCAAGTTGGAAGCATTAGTAGTATAAACTGGTGATTATTTGAGGGCAACACTAAAAGGAGGGAAAGAGGAAAGGAGTTAAGGAGGGAAACTGCTTACTAAAACTATGAAAACTAATTTTAACCCTGCCGTAAACACTCTGCAACTCTAATGCCTTGATCTTCATTTTGTTGTGCAGTTTCCCTCCATACCGTTTTACCCGGTACCTCTAAATACTATAGGATCGCTTGGACCGCTTGGATCGCATTAAGTGCTTGGATCGCATGGAGCGCTTGAATCGCTTGAAGCGCTTACTATACTTCGGAATTACGAAAGCCATGATATTAATGTTAGGGTTGGGGTTAAAGTTAGTTCTGGGGTTGAGATTAGTGTTTGAGATAGGGTTAGAATTACTTTCCATAGCAATCTAGGTGATCCACGCGCTCCAAGCGATTCTGTAGTATTTAGAGGCATTCCGCTTTCCCTCCTTTGAGTTTTTCCCATTATTTGATGCTGTTTTTGAATGATCAAAATTACCCAGAATGACATTCTGACTCAATTTAAAACATGCACTGAAATCTTTATTTAAAAATAAATACCCTTCTAATTAAACCCATCAATATATATTTAACTGATTTAATTAGGAAAAGTCTAAGTAACCCTTAGAAGCCTCAAAGTTTAATATAGTCCGTAAGTGTAACAAGCTGTGCGCATTCAGCACGTTTACCTATTTCCTTACATTAAATATTCTCTATAGACTTGCTGTATCATGTAAACTATCTGTTCGGGACAACAAATGCGGTTACCCAGTTTGTGTCACACTTTGCTAAGGCTTTTTATCCGAAACTGGACCACAGCTGGTCAAAATAGGTCAAAGACCAACTTCGAATGAAGAGAATGAATTATTACAATGAACTAGAGTCTCGCCACGCTCGACTGATCAACGGTCTCCATTGATAAAACAGCGTCCCCGAAATATTTAATCACCAAAGCTGGCGGTATTTATAAAAATAAATACTTAATAAACTCTAAACCAATCTCTTTATTACACATTAATAAGTCAGGTTTCAAACTAAGTCATTTGGGTCCGGGATGTTTAATTCTTCACCCCCTTGGTTAAACAAATATTTTGTTCTAATCTAATCATGGCATACGTATTCTAAATGACCCTGTGATTTAAATAAATAATGGGTTTGTAAACGAGTCAACTAGACATAGTCAAATCGCCCAGTACGATCTGATTATGGACACAAACATAAATGACCCTGACACAAGATACAAGTCTACACCTTTCCATAAAAAGAGATAGGCCTACTAAAGATTAGAAAAAATATTTTATGGGCATCTTCGGACTCTCGGTTAAATCTGTTTACTGCCACCAGTCGCTTTATTTTGCATTTAACAGACGATTTTTGACAAATTGCTGCTAGTACCCTTAAGGCATTTTTAAATGGAATATCGGTTAAATACGGAATTTTTGGGAAGGAATTATCACGCGCAGCAGCGGGTAAGAAAAGGCCCCAGGCAAACTTTACAATTGACACTGACGTTTAAATTTACAAGGTAGGCTTGTGCCCAGGCATTTTCCAACAAGTTATAAAAAGAAAATATCCGTATCGAAGTAACGCCCAATAAGTTATAAGGACGAGTTACCAATTGGTTTATTTTAGAATATTTGCCCGAGAGGTTTTCTTACTGTGCTGAAACATAAAAATACATGAATATTGTTTAAACGGTCATGCCCATAGTCATTAGATGCAATTTGCTCATTAAGAACTTGTAAACTTGATTTATTAACTCTAGCCCACGTATAACCAACAGCCTGACACCGCCTGTCCTATACCTTAACCAAGGCCAAACTATTATTTCAAAGGAACAATCTATAAAGCAGACTTTTAGGTATAATTATTGACGTTCAAACCGACCTTTTTTGGCCAATAGTCGCTGAAACAAATTTAACAAATATTCCTTATAATAATCAGTTTATTATTATTGCGTTGTGAACCCAGTAAAAGTAAGGGTTTCTACTGAATTGAAGGAACGTCTGAATCATGAACATCACATTGAAATAGATCGGCTAACACGACGCTGAGGTAATCTGACAATTGTCCGTGTGTTAACCCCTCTGGTTTTCTCATTTACCTGAAAATATAACGTAAATATCATATTATATCATAACATCAAATCAATCTACCATATACTTGGGTCAAATTGCAGGGCTTTCCGTTGCATTAACTTAGCGCTTCTATTATAAACGTATATTGATTCTTGCTTATAATTATAACCTGGCTAGGTTTGGAACTTGTGGTGGGCACCTTGTATAAAAAATAGGTCGTGCTAAAAACCATTTGAATTATTTTTTGGAATTTGCATAATAAATGCATTAAATGTAATATGAAAGGTTGCAAAATTGAAATAATCCGCTAGCTGGACTGTTGCGTCCTTGGAAAAAGCCTTCAATGGACGATGGTTGGCCGAGTACGGTCGTGTGGCCGAATGGTTAACCCGACCGATACATATACCGACTACTAGACAAAAGCGGTCCAAGTAAAGAGCCCATCATGGTTTCGAAACTTGGCTCGGTAAAAAAAAATTCCAAAAAAAAAAAAAAAAAAAAAAACGATGGTTGGCCGAACAGCTGTGAACCATCAACCCGTTATAATAGGCCTACAAGTCTGTACGGTCGTGTGGCCAAATGGTTAACGCGACCGATACATATACCGACTCCTATACAAACACGGTCCTAGCGACGAGCCCATATGGGTTCGAAACTTGGCTCGGTAAAAAAAAACAAAAACGATGGTTGGCCGAATGGATAACGCAAACGATCACGTAGCGATTCATACACAAAATCGGTCCTCGTGACAAGTCCATCATGGGTTCGTAACCTGGCTTAGTAAAAAAATAGTGGTTGGCCATACTGAATTAACGAATTAATCTAAACTAAAGCAGTGGATCGAAAAACACACAGTTTTTCTTAATAAAATAATCCTGTTGCGGAATTTATCGAGGAGACAAAAATAAACTATAAACAAAACACGAATAGCATATTGCCTTCTTAATCATTTCACGAGGCCTTAACGGGGAAATATTATACAGAGACTATATATGTAAATGGTCTGGGAAATAATTTTGCAATAGAGAACACATGGCCGATATGACGGTCAAAATTTGATATATCTTGCCTATTGACGAATCCAGTGCTTTTTAGACAAGACTAATCAAACGGGGATTCAGTGTTACCGTGTTAAAAATAGAATAGAATAATTATGTTTATCCCTGTGACTGGGAAAATACATGGGGGTTAACAACGGAAATCGTCAGATCACCTCGCGCCCACTGTCGGGTTACCGGGGCTACTGCAGTGTGTTGTGTATGATTCGGACGTTCCCTCAATTTGGTAGAACCCATTAATCCGCTGGGTTCGGGCAATGTCCGTTAAGTGCCTTGCGCCCTTGCCCAAGGACATAACGACCAGTAAGCGATCAGTCCAGAACCTGCAAGACCACCAAAAACAGTTTCATGTAGGCTAGATATATTTTCTGCATTTATTAACGTTCTCCACATTTGAAGAAATATAAACAACACGGAGGGTATATTGATATTTACAAAATTTGAACAGCACCTTCACACAAGCTGTTAAGCGACCAGAAGGAACAAATTACTTTTAGAAAACTACAATGAAGTGGCCAAATGGGATACATTCATGATCTTTGTAAAATATTTGTCATGGTCGTGTAGACATGGCACAAAAGTATGTGTTGTATGGCTTCAATCGAAAGCCTTATTTTACTTGAACACTATATATTATATTGTATTGACTATGTGTGTACTGTGACCTATATTCCACTTATAATTGGTGGAGTACGGCCTATGTCGCTTTGACACATCATAAAATATGTATGTACTAAAAAGATGAAATGTTTTAATAAAATAGTCACAAATAATTAAAGCGCTGCTATATATATATATCAATAAAGAGAGATAGAAAATGAAGAAGAAATCACAGTTGAATTTGGAGCGTGCAATATAACATATGAAGTTCATATCTTTTTTACATTATAGAGTTATTTGTAGTCGGAGTTTTACTTAAACCTCGTAACATAGATAGACATCTAAACTGGTGTTAACTGTCGACAAAAAGCACTTATGTTGTAATGAAATCCAAGTTTACCTTCTTTGGAGTTAAACAGAGTATATATCTTGTGAAAACTAAAATAGTTTAAATTTGATAAGCATAATAGTCATTGTAAAAAGGCCCATTCACAGTACTAAAAAAGGAACAGATGTACTTATCAGAAAAGGGAACATTGCTAAAAAGAATCTACAGCGAAATTAGATGAAACCAAATAAAGAAAATCAGAATTTTTGGCCAACATTTTCGACCGAAAACTCGCCATGTTAAATTTTCGAAATGTCAAAAGTATGAAAACATAAAAAAGCGTAAACTGCAGTTAGTAACTTTAGGGTGGTTCCCGGGTGTTGTGTTTAGGACTCGGCTGATTGTTCTGCATAAAAATAAAACATTTTCAATTTGACTGTACAACACGGTATAGTTGTATGTAGAATCGTTAGAAAGTGTGTGTACAATTAAACTTTGTACAATTGTTGCATGTTCAATTCGACAGTATAACACTTTGTACAATTGTATATGTTCAATTCATAAAAAGTGTATAACAATTAAGCTGTATGATACTTTGTATAATTGTATGTACAATTCTTAAAAAGCATGTATAATTTGACTGTTCACGTTTGAAGACCTCTCCGACGCAATACCTCGAAACTATTTGTATATGTAGCATCCTATTATAGGATGGTGGGATTTCCATTTATGTTTACGTGGTGTGCATATCGTGAGCGTGTGCGTGTTAGATTACGCATATTGGTAAGCACCGGCAATTTGGCTATCGATACAATTTTCCTACGTTAACCGCGACAGTAAAACTAAAAATAGCTAGGATTTTTTTAACAAACAAAAAAGTGGCATTATAATAGGAAGTTTTCCGGTATAAAGTTTTTCTTTGCTCAGTGAAGTTCTATGTCGAAGCCTTCGAAGTAATGAGCTTGTTGCTAAATACGTTTTTGATAAAATATTGTATAAAAAACCACCGCTTTAATAATTTTCCCATACGACCTATCTGTTGTCGGGTACATTAGTTTAAAAGAGCTCGAATCCAAGATTAAATTTCGAATTCAAGATCGGCCGTTTTTGTGATAGGCTGGAAGTTATAACAATGTGAGAACGGTTCTGCGACCAATTCATACATCAAATTTCTACTTAAAACGTCTTTAAAAGCGTATCCCGGTCAAAACTATGGCAATATCTAAAACGAATATGACAATTATCACTATATGTACAAAACTGCAATCGCACTATGCACTCTATCAGTAAGCCAAACAAATATCTTCCGTATATAAGGATACAACACACTGTAATATACCACATATAGCGACGTGTTTTGCTCATAATTGCGTGTGTTTTAAGCGCCTTTTACAAGTTTTTCACGCCTAGATAAACACGACTATCCTACTCCAAGCCATTCTTCATTGTAAATAAATTGAAAAAATAAACTTTTACGGTCGTGTGGCCGAATGGTTACCGCGACCGATACATATATCGACTGTTATACCAAAAAGGTGACGAGCCCATCTTTAGTTCGAAACTTGGCTCGGTAAAAAAAGAAATAAAAACTTATGGCAAACTAAATAATACCGTCGGCTGGTGGCGCTGATGCTTCCTCTGCCGGTTCATTGGAATCAGCGTTCGTTTCTGCAGTTGAGTCTGAAATTATTTTGAAATGAATTATACAATCATTACCATGATTTTGTGCCAGGTTATAAAAAAAATAGGTTTGGGAACGTATTAATAGTGCCTTATTGTTTTAGGCCATGATTCTATATGCCGTTTTATGACAGAATAGGATTTTTATGTTTATCACTGTAGATTGGAAAAACTATTTCCTAAAACGGGCATGATATTCATAAAACGGCCAATCGTCATATTACCGGGTGCCAGTGGTCATTTTGATATTGCAATTTCCTACTTAATCGCTACAGTGTAATTATCATTTTGGAATTGCACAAAATGTTAAAAAAATTTAGTTCACTTGAAACTCCTTTAAAATACAAGCTCAAATATAAAATCCAAAACAAGTAATACAAATTAATACAGCGGGTTTGGATTAAAATGACTATTAGCATTCAATAAAATGACCATAATCATTTAATGAAGTGATTATAAGCATTTAATAAAATGACCACAATTAAAAAGAAGGCAGGTTTAAAAAAAGTCTGATTTTTAACGTAACTTAAAACAATAGATATCGCCGAAAACACAGTAACTACTAACAATATTGAACTCATAAGTGGTTTAACAAGTGTATGGACCATGGTGCGTCAAGTGCCTCAAAGTAAACTAAGAAAGTGGTTTTAACGCTGCCCTGGTCATAGAGCCAAACCTCAAGCATTCATTTCTAATTGAAACACAATAGAAGACCAAGTAAGGGTATCCAATTATCATTGAAACAATATCAGCTAGCATTCCAATGAACAAGTCGTATTGTTACGCACCAATGCAGTTTGATATCTCACACAAAGTTTGATATGATACACGAAAAATCCAGTAGTCTAGTCGATGAAAAGATAAAACTAAGGACAAATTTTTGAAAGATAAAACATAAACAACAGTATAGTGTTTCTCCTTAAAGACGTGATAATTATGGTGTGATTTTATTGGGGACTGTATTATCATTTAAATATACCGGTGACTTTGGTACCACCTTGACTGTAAATTACTTTTTTGTACCACCTTGACTGTAAATCTTAAATGCTCTTTAAAAAACTTGTTAGGTAGGAAATAATTTTGGTAACTTGTGTATGCAGTGTTTATTATATAATCGCTTAGTCTTTGTGGTAGAATGAAACGAAAGGACCATCGACAGTATAACCCATGCTGTCCCTTCTTTTTAAAACAGCTGATTATGTGCTTGTTTTTTGTTTTTTTTTAATGGACGCTGAAAAAACATACAAGTTTCACCCGAAACTATAATCATACCACATTACCACAATCGCAATGAGCCTTTGTTGAGTAATATTTTTCTAAAATTAGCCTAATGTAAAACGAAAAATTATTTAGATGTTTGTTTTCTTAATATTGACCAGCCTTAAATGATATATTTTTATAACATTAGCTTATAAAACCTGACTTACCATCAGGTTTAGTTTCGTCAGTAGGGGCTGGTTCCTCTGCTGGTTTATCGTCACTGGTTTGCTCTTCGGATGGTTCGTCCGCTGGTTTTTCCTCTTCTGTTTGAACAGTGTAAATAGGTGTGAAAAACGATTTTGTTTAATTCAGACATAAACTGCGTGTTATGGCTTACCAAACACAGTGCATAAAAAAACAAAAGGAGTATAAATGCATAGTATAGATTAACTATCAGAACTGACGTGGTGTGATGACATTTAGTGCAGCTAGTAACTAGGTAACGGATTATTTTTGGATATGAACTACGTGCTGGGAGTGAAAGTTGTTAAATGAAATTAGCTTTGAACGTGAAATAGCTATTCTATAAATATTGTATGTGCAACAAAGCAAGCCGTGATATATTTGGTAGGTTAAGCAGGAAAGGAAAAAATAAGCAAAAAGGAAAAACAAAAATGCAATAACACATGAATAAAACTAGGGCAAAACGCATTAATAAAATATCACCCGTTGGGTAGCACATATGCATGCAGAAAACAAAAGGCTATAGTAACAAACACCAAACAAAAAGCAAACGGTTGAAATAAATTTGATTTTGGTCCAGCTGCAACAAAGTATAATTAATGACGATGCATTATCACACAGCATTGGTTTGGTTATATTTAGTCCGTTTGGATAATCGAAAAATTGATGACAGAAGAACGATCGTATGGTCATTAGGAATCGGATACAGCAATACAATAGTGATCAGAACTGGTCGCGCTTTACCGCACACTCTTCTTCAGGGCTTTATATTGTTTGGTTTTAATTAAATTTTGTTTGCACATTATTGTTCTTTCGCCTAGGTTTGGCGGCCGCGTCCGCTATATTTATTAAATTATATCCTTTTTTTCAATGACGTGTTTTAACGACTGTTCGTTTTGCCGTCTTTTCCTGTTCCCGTGTCGTTATTATATTCGCTTGCCATTTTTAAATAATAGGGCAAAAAAAAAAGAATAAAAAAAAAAGAATAGAGAAATACTTCATCTGCTACCGACATGTTACAACGTACATAGAACACCACGTCAATGTCTCTTTAACATTAGTCAACACAACATATAGACGGTCTGGTTAGTATGGTGCACAGAGGGCATCAGACCAGCGGCGTCCACACATTAGAACTGCAAAGCACGACACAAAAGAATGGTGAAGACCCAACCACTTCATGCAAACGACACCAACAGGAAACCTTGGGGTGTGGGTTCATCTGCTGAAGTTTCTTCTGGTGCTTGCTCTTCCGCGACAGTTTCCGCCTCCGCTGACACTTCTTCCGCAGATGGAGTTTCCGGTTCCGCCGGAGTTGCTTCTTCCGTCGTTACCACCTCTTCCGCTATTTGTTCTTCAGCTGTGCAATGCAAATTTCCGACGTGACTTCGATCGATTTAAACGGATCGATCTCACTGATATTGCAACATCGCAGAGTGATACACTTAAGCAAAATTGACCGGCCATTTAATTATTCATGAAATTCGATACACAGTAAACTTCCTGTGTTATACACCACCACAGCTAGTACAAAAACTCACAAAACCATGCAAATACAATTTACATTAAACAAAACAAACGAAAATCCTTTTATGATTTATCAAAATTTTAAACCGACTATTTGTCCAAAATTGTGAAGCCTAGTTGTTCAAACGGTGAGCACAGCAGTGACTAGTGTTCAAACAGAACCAATAAAGATGCACTACCGTGTTGACTACTGTACAAAAGTGACATGAAAATGAAGGTGTCGGCTTGTTCGGCCTCTATTGTGCACTCGACTACAGGCTACTGGTGTTACATATGAAGTGCAAACAATAACACGACAGAGTGACACAATCCGTCAACCTGCTGCTGGTTCTGCTGCTGGGGTTGGCTCAGGGGTTGCTTCCTTTTCAGGTTCTGGGGGTGGAGGAGTCGGTTCCCTCGTTGGTTCCGGTACGGGTTCTGGTACAGGTTCAGGTTCTAATACGGGTTCCGGTACGGGTTCCGGCTCGGGAGTCGGGTCTTTTACAGCTATACAATTATGGCCCTGACTTACTTTTTTTCCAAACTAACTTTACCAAACAAATGTTAAACAAAATACGCGAATATCAATAAGCAAAAGCAACTATGCCTGATAGCTATGCAGCAGTGATAAAGCAGCTGTTGATACGAGTACCGTGTATGAACTTGTACAATCTTTGAATCACTTACGAGTCGGAGTCTTCTCTCTGATCTCTTGTACAGGTTCTGTAATGTTTGACCAGAATGAGCTTTTAAAGCCTTAAAATAACATTGAAATCATATAGGATAGGATATTTATGTTTCGCCCGTTAATGGGAAAACCAATGGGGTTAACACACGAGCAATCGTCAGACTACCTCGCGACCACCGTTGGGTTACCGAAGCTATTGCAATGTGTTGTGTTTGATCCACACGTTCCTTTAATTTAGTAGTGTAAATTTAGTATAAAATGACTAATCGTGAAAAAAATGACAGACACCTACATTTACACGACGAGCCTTATAATTCGTTTTACCTTAAATGACCAAAAAAAACGAATTAAATGTATTTTTTGGGCATTACATATGTATAGGGAGGGGAGTACCTATCGTTTAGTTTATTTTTTAATTTATGCCGACATCACATTTTTACAAATGACAACAATACATACAGTAATTTATAGTAATGTACAGCAAAGGATGCATCGATGGGTAAGACGGGTCACAGAAAATTCTATGTATCCGAACGTATATAGAAATATAATAATTTTGGTCCTAAAAAAGTAAATTAGATACTGTCGATACGCGTGATTGATTTAAAATATAAACAATTACTTTTTGTCAATATAAGTTAGCAAGCGCACCAGTGAAATGTGATCTATCTTAGCATCCGGCCCAGCACCCCTTTATCGACTTTATGTATATCAGCTTCCTGAACTATCAGTATGCATTATACACTACATCATTCCTGGGTGCGGGCATTATAAACTAAAATTTATTGCATTTTTTAATTAACAGAAAATTAAGAGCTAACATTGCTGCCTGATTGTTCAAATAACTTCGAAGGGTTACAGATTTAAAACTGATCGCTGTAGCTAGCCGTTGTGTCCTTGAGCAATGAAGGCCTATTGGGCGGATATTACCAATGTCATGATAGATTCTATCTAATTAAAGTAACGTCTCAATCATACTAGTTGGAATAACTCCAATACCTCGGCGGCGGGTGCAAGATAATCGGACGATTTTGTGTTAACGCCCCGTGTGTATCCTCAATTACGAGAATAAACATGAATATCCTATCCTACATCACACATCTTACCTGGGTCGGCTTGTTTCGGTGATGGCGATCTCTCTCCGGCTGAAATTAAAACTATGAGATAAAATCGTGCCAGTTTCGCCGCCAATTTGAACAATAGTGTTTGTGGTTAACCACGTTATAAACAGGTTGGCGTTTGGCGCACTATCGTACACAGAAATATCCTTTCAAAGTGTGGGAAGATGATTTATTTATGATTTTCGTCTGGGTAGTCGGGATTTTTGGGAGGTCCAACTGTAATCGCGACAATCTTTAGAGAGTTCATTTAGAAAACATGTAAATTAACAGTGTGAAGTCTACGGATATTAGCTGTGAAATGGAGATACTGGATGTGTGTCCAAAGAAATGAGATAGATCAAAACTTTGTTAAACAACAGTTAGGTCAAGCGCCAATAGATATTACACGACAGATCAATCTTGCGGAGGAATGAATAAAGCGACCGATTTCTACGAAAAGCACCTTTAGAGACTTGCCCGTGATAGTTTAAAAACTTATCCTGATAAAATTAATTATAGATGACAGAACAGTTGTGTTGTCGAACGGTTAACGCGACCGATTCACATACTGAATTTTATACAAAAATACGGTCTTAGTGAAGATCATCATTGGTTCGAAACTTACCATAGCAAACAAAACAAATGATCTGCTAATACGAACAGACATGTTGCGAAATGTGTACCCATATATGGGTGTTATTATAAAAGTTACATTGAATTAAAGCAACGTACAGTTTCTCGCTAACTATTCACAGAAAACGGTAACTTTTTAATACCAACCTTATGGTAGGCGGATGGACGTTGTCACAAAAATAAATCATCACCGTAGCGCTACGCATAGAGCCGAATCAAGCAGACAGTTTTGTTATTCAAAGTAATGTTATAGCTAATACCTAATGTAATTAGATGATAAATCCAAGCGTCGTAGATGTCTGTGGTGTATATTAACCGCATGAATTCTCAAAAAATACTGGGAGGAAAATCAAGTCTGAACCTGGCGCATTCCAAGGGCCGCTGTTTCAAAGGCATTACCATAGCAATACGCAGTGCAAACGGACAAGCCTGGTTCCACAAGACAATCTCTGCTTGAAGTATTTGTTCAGAATTCGCAAGAACCATACGCACACGCATCAGACACCCGTGTACAATGGGAACAATGGGATTTAAAGTCAATCTTCCTGTTCGAGGTTATATCTTGAGAATAATCTTGTTTAGGATTTATTAATATCTGACCTCAACTATCTTGTCGAAATCGCTGTGAATATTGACTTAAGCTTGTTCCCATGGTGAAGAGGCTTGCTGAACCCGCCCGCAATGTCAAGCTTATTTCTAAGACTTTTGCCCAAGTACAGATGGACTAAAATTCACATTTGTCATTTTTCAGTTTTTCGTAGACTTTTGCACAAGTAAATAAAAAAAATGCTCCTTTTTCGGTTTAATGGTTTATAATTTATAATTAAGACTTCGTTTTTCTGATGGCCTATTTACATAGTCAAGTACAAGGTAAATAATGGTGTTTTTGGATCGAAAAAACTAAGATATAAGCAACATAATGGATGAGACGTAATACACATATCACACATCGATTTCATTGATAATACCAACTGTCCGGGTAGGGAGGAACGTCGACCAGGTTATGATCTTAACAGAATAATCTAAATGGCAATGATACACTTTTCATCTAAACACTATGACAATTTCATTTATTCGCCGAGACTGATTTTAAAATCGTGAGCTGTTTAACACTAGAACCGCCTTTGAAAGGATTGCTGTGTACAAGTTGGTCGTAGTTACTATTGGGCCATTTAACAATACAGCTGATACAATGGACAATAGCCACTAGACGTTCCGGGAGTTTAAACTGACCAAAATTTAATTTAGTGAGATGATTTCCTCAAGCATTATCGCATTAACCGATACACTGTTTTGTTGTGTTCGCTATTATTAATGTAAATAACAAGATCATACAATAGTTTATCTAAATCACCATGACGAGGGTAAATGGTGTGTTAGAATGTTAACTGATTGTTTGTTTAGTAAGAGTGGCACTTAAGCACAGCGTTCATGTGATGAAATCCCTTTAGCTGAAGTATTTGTAAGGTTTAAATCATTGCATGTTAGGCAACCGGCCAAAGTCCTGCAGTACATTGCCACAAAGTTATTTAATACAAAGTAGGGATGACGGCCATGCCCTGTTTTATGTCCCGCTTATTAACTGCATATTAAACATACGTTGTCTAAAGGTGGTGTCGTAAAGCGAGCGCCCTTACGGATGTGGTCGTCCAAATAGTAACCACCAAAACACACCACAACAAATAACTATTGCTGTGTGCGCTCTAATCCAACAGACGCTCTTTCAAACACATCGGGCTATGGCTGTTATATTAAAGACTACAGGCTTACACGCTAATATAGATTGTGGGAGACGATATTACCTGGGTAAATTGCGAAATTTGATAAACACCAGCGATGCTAGCAGAATGCTATAATGTTACACTATTATACAATGCTAATGTACTAAGTATTTCTATTGCCCAAAGAAAACTCATTTATTTGTGATCGGTTAAACTAAAATGTAAGTAATATCCCACGAAAACAAATTAAACCTTCGATTTTATGGGTAGTTTAACGACTACCGACGGCTGAAACCTAACCGAAGTTTCTGCTGTTTTTTATTCCAACTAAACCTGTTAATTTTGTAGGGTAACAACGACCGAAAAAACAATTTCTGTTTGGCCACTTTTCGCTGTAGCGTGGTTGTTCAAAATACGATTAATTCCTGCAACATGCGATTCAGTAATTGACTAAAGACCCAGAGGTTATAAGTTCAAAACCAAGTGTGAAAATTAAACATGGTGTGGAGATGTCCGGCTTATACTAAACCACGATCTTATGTTTATTATTAAAAAAATGCTTCTAGTGAATAACACGAGTGTAATTTTTTATAAACTATTATTTTTTTTATTTTTATTTTATATGTTTTATTATATGGGTTAAGCGGCCATGTCTAATTATATCGAAACTTGAGAATTGATTGGTTTTTAAACGTGTTCTAACGACTATCGTTTTGCTGTTTTTTCCGTTTTCCAAATTTTTATCAAAGCTGCTAAACGCTTTTAAGTTTCATTGTAATATTACGTTGTTTTGTATAGCTATTATAAATTTTACAGAACAAACACACTGTGTTGCCTTCATCATTGACACATGGCGTACTCGTAATAAGGGATAATGCGTTGCGTAAGCTGTGGTGCGCAGTTTAAACAAAACATTATGAAACAGGTTGCGTGGTTGTATGAGAAACAGTATGCACGTTCAGTAGCATAGGAAGCGCTTTTTAAAATTCCAGGATCTAAAATACATATGGATGTACCTGAATCATCCATACTCATAAAACATGCATTTTTTACCAGACTGATGGACTAGTCACTAAGAGAGTTTTGATATAGAAATCGGTATATATTTCGGTCGCGTTAACCGTTTGGTACTGAATCATCCATACACACTATAATCGGTATTTTTTTGCCAGACTAAGTTTTGACTCTACGATGGGCTCTTTAATAAGAGTGTTTTTGGTATAAAAACCGGTACGTTATTCGGTCGCGTTAACCATTCAGCTACAAAACTGTTTGAAAAAATGATGTGTTTTTACAATACACGTGAATAAAGCACGCCGATGTACATACGAGAATGCAAATCTTGAATTAATCATCGACACGCTAATATTAATATTGAGAAACCCGACTGCGTGTATGGGGGTTTTGAGAAATCCGAGCAAAGGCCACAATTAGTTAGGATAATAATATTATTTTTTACCGGGCACAGTTTCGAATCTAAAATGGGCTCGTTGCTAACACCTTTTTATATAATTAAATATGTGTATCGGCCGTGTTACCGTTCGGCCACACGACCGTACACCGTCATACTAATAATGTAGTATGAAAACCATCTTTCGCGTAAGCACTAAATAGCCGTAAATTGTCTGGGGTATAGCATGAAATACGGCCTAAATAAATTATGACAATAACGTAAATCGAAACGAAAATCAATACAACGAACTCACTTTCGGTTCCATTAGCGTCTATAATATCGGGATCACTTTTCAAATCTGAAACAGAAAGTTCTGGTAATTAACCTAATAACAGAGAAATATTACGAAGTAAAATTAATATGTGTTCCGTTCTGGTTTGAATGGAACCTATAGATATGCATGTGTATTAAAATGAATTAGGTTGACCAAATTTAAAGCATAAATCGAATTGAAACGAATGGTAATATCTTTGGTCGCCATACTGTTATCTTTGGTCGCCATAGGCATATAGGTACTTGGTTTTTCCATTCACGGAGATAAACATGAATATCCTATCCCTATCCTATCCTTTGGTCGCCATAGGTATAAGTATTACTTAATCACGCAATTTTGCAAGGGTTAAATGACCGTGTTTATTATATACCTGTATAACCATGGCGTATTTGGAGAGTTTAATAAGTTCCCACCTTACGTGTCTAATAAGTATAATGGGTTTACTCAATAAAGTTTAAGAATAAGTTTAACTATACGGTGTACTCTATAGTCGACATTTTAATTGTTTGTTTTGTTTAATCATGTATAGGAGACTGTTTGTCATCTTGTTTTAATGCGTCGTTGACATTTTAAATTACTTTAAAACATGACAACATTTAAAGGACATTGCTTAGAATTAGTGGCTTTAAATGGTCAAATGTACTTAAATCACAAAGAAACGGACAGATCGCGATATTGTCCGATTACTGGTTCGTTTTTAGGGAAACATATATACAGATATGCTGGTAATGAGGGAAAATCTCTCACGTGTGGGATTCTAACCCAGGACAAACTCAGCCCGGTTAAAAAACAAACAAACATAAAAATGGTCTAAATAGCAAGCCTATCGCGGATTAAAAACTTAGACCAAAAAAACGCGTACTACAATCTTATAGATCGTTTCACCTTGTGCCTTGATGAAACCGTCGCCCAAGTAAAAAATACTGCCTTAATAACGAGCCTTTGTGGATTCAAAAGTAAGTCCGGTAACAAACACACTTCTTTCTTATATAGGTCGTTTTACCTTGTGCCTTGATGAAATAAGGTCGCCCAGGTAAGAAAAACAAAAACCGCCCTAATAACGAGCATTTGCAGATTTAAAACTTAACCATGTAAAAACACACTGCTATTTTATAGGTCGTTTTATCTTGTGCCTTGATGAAATAAGTCGCCCAGGTAAGAAAAACTGCATTAATAACAAGCCAATGCGCATTTACAACTTAGCCATGTAAAAAACACACTGCTTTCCTATGTAGATAGGTCGATTTACCTTGTTCCTTAATGGGCTCTGGTGTCGGGGCATGTGGGGCGTCTTCTCTGATCGTCGGTTTCACTGTCGCTGTGATCTCAGTTGTACCGTTGGTTGGAACGACATTGGAGATTTTCGTGGCCGTAGCGGCAGTTGTGGCAGTAGCCGCGGTAACGGTGGTCGCTTTACTTCCAGCGCAGCCCATTTTATGCGGTTTATATTCGGAATTGACAAATCTAAACCTTAAACCTGATTTTGAAGAACGGCATTCGTTTACAAGGCAATAAAATACTCCTTAAATTCTTATAAAACGTCTAATAGGCGCGCTAAACATCCTGTTATCCATAATTCATATTAAGTACCCAATAGCTTTAATAGACCAGCTATATTGGAAATGATATGGAACTTATAGGCCTCAAGAAAAGCTCAAGTAGGCTTACGCATGCGCATAAATGCGACTAGGTGGGAAATTGAAAAAATCTAAACCTTGAACCATAACATTCTTTATTTACATTTCAAAACAGTGGAAACGTCGGTTTCCATTTTAGGGACAGCTGACGCTTTCAACAAAAGATATACATCTGTTAGGAATCTTTCTTTGTACGGTGCGCAGGCAAACTGGGAATGATCAAAAGCTACATCAACAATAGCTTGGCGAATTCTATTGTAGAACCGAATACTAATCCGGAATTTGTAGGAGGATATATAAAATCGGCGCTGACAAAGGGCAGGCGGGATAGGGACTGTGCGTGGCTTGGAGAACTTTAGAAACCTAATCTGCGCTGAAGGACGGGCCTGTCGTATGGCCGGACAAAAGGAGGGCTTTGATTCCACACAACTGCGTCACGTATATTCAGAAAGAGCGATTCGCGGCGGCGCTCGGCGAACAACACACAGGTGGACTTGTGGGAACCCGTTCGATTATTTTGAACGATAACAGCACCCGATGCTATAGCTACATGTAAACAAAAACGTATCACACGAGTGTACGACGCCTTATTGACACTGTGCAACCACATGTACACCTTTGTAAACGTAACTAGGCAATTTGCTACAAACTCGAAATGCAAATATTAGGCGTGTTTTTATTGCTGTGTTAAAACTGTCATTATTAAAGTTTTTCTATCATTCTTTGATATGAATGCGTTATCTGAAATAGGCCTTGCTATTTTCTGGTCTAACATACAGACAGTTTGATATACAAACTAATGCACTGTTCACTTTCTATAGAAAAAAAACAAACTTGTCCCGGAAAATAGAATTTTCTGTGCTCTCTCGTCTTTTCTTTTTCCAGAACCTCTCTTTTTTGCGATGCACGCAAATTCCCTGCGCCACGTATGGATTGGACCATAGCAACGTTGCTAAGGGGACGGATAGGCTTCGTTTACTCGGATGACTTGAGCGCTGAGATATAGACTATGAAAACAAAGCTTTCACGGTCCGACTCCTGACAATGGTTATGATCCATCGCTAGACAATATACAGGCACGAGCTCAACAATGAAATGGTGTAAATCCTTAAATGAGTGCCGTTATTACACTCTGTCGAGTGGCGTTCTCCTACTTAAAAGAGAGCTAGGCCCGGCGATGAATCTGTTTCAACCTGCGCCAAACAAGTAAAAGTAAACACGCCAAGCACACTGTTCTTGTTATCTCGCTCTTAATTTGCAACGTACTATATAATAGGTAAACAATCATTCGAAGACCAAATACCAGTGGAATGTTTTCAAGAAGCAATTTAATGAAGCCTTCCTGGTAAAGAATCGTCAACCAGACGGTTGGAGACGTTAAATTAAACTTGCAACAAGAAAAGCTTTAAAGTTTATTTCATTCTGCGACCCCTCGCTTATTTGTTGAATAATTTATGCTCCATGGAAAGTTTGGCGGGCGCTATTGCCGCAAGAAAATTCCGTCACATTTCGCAATCTCAACTCCTAAAGTATTTCGTTCGTATGTAAAATTTACGACAAACTTTATTTTTTAACCTATCGTCTAACTTTAATATGACTTCGCGTCAATTAAGCACAAATAGAGGTACTTTGGAACATAACTCATAAGTTTGTACGGCAGTTTGGGCAAAAAAAAACAACATAAAGCCAATAAAACTTCTTTTTTCTCTAACGCATTTAGATTTATTCCGATCCTATTATGATATCGGCATTCGCTTTGCATTGGCATTTCAATAAATTCCCAAAGTAAACCCAAATATAAATTCATGCTAAAGTCTTGAATATTATTGTGTAAGCCTATGTCAACATTGGTAACGGTATAAAGGAGACCGCTTTTTGCAATAAACTCACCACAAAAAGACAAGGACCCAGCAATTATATCGGGGTTTGTGGTTATTTTGGAGGTTAAATTAACTTTTGTTAAAAATCTGTAGTTGGTTATCTAGCACTTTGCAAAGTATTAATAAAATTAAAGTAGCCTCTGTAAAATTACATTCTTTAGAACCTAAAACGTTAAAATCGAACGATTTTAGTATATATGGCAAACTCACTTATAAGAGCTACTAAATAAATACTTACGCATTTTCTCTAGATAATATTAACTAACGTACCTGAAAAATGTTATCTCGTTTGACAACTCCTTCTATCTAAGTGCTTGTCATATGACACCCTACCACAGGAATTTGGCAATAAATAATAAGAAAAGGTCAACTTCATTATAGTCTATATATGTCACCTTAAGGACTCATAATTATTAAGAATTATTATGTGTTTTCTTGTTCTTTTGTGCGATCTCATATGAAATGTGTACCCAGTAAATATGACGTTGAGTGGTTGCTCTAAAGCGACACCTAGCGTTAAGGAAATTACTCGCGTGAATTTGTGAAAGCTATTAGATTACAGCAAATATTTGCCGGGCGGCACTGTGGTGATATTAACTGAAAATTAAAGTATCAGTTTGAAGCGTCAATAAATGAAAATTGTTGTCCCGGCATTGTGTTTTCTGCTCAGGCAATCTTACTACTCCAAGCATTATGCACCAGAATCAATTCAACTTTTAAAAAAATACTGGATAAAGTGAACTGCCTCGTAAAAAATCATTTGGTTTGACTATTAAGTTTGACTCTTAACGTGTCAAAGTTCAACAAACAATTGGCTTGTCACTAGATTTATTTTAAATAGCAAACTGTTTAGGAATCGGTGGCGCTGTTAGTTTGAAATACAATTATTTGCCTGGTGTATCACCCATAGAGATACTAATTTATGTAATATTAGTATCTCTAATTTTTTCCAATTTCAATTCAATTTATTTTTCAAATAATAACATACATTCGGCGATAATTAATAAACAAACAATGGAAATCAACAAATAATTAAATCCGACCAAATGCAGTGATGAAAATAACTATACCATACAATTGCACTTAATGCAGTGAAAGATCCGAGGATCAACCAGTCAAACTGCATTAAGTTTATATATGTGTATGCTGTGTGTAATATTGTTTGAGGTTATTTAATATGCTATAATATAATTGAGGTGCAAGGTTTGATGTAGAATAAATAAATAAATATGAATATAGAGAGAGAAAAAATAGAAAAAATAAATAAATAAATAAAAAGATAACAACGAGCAATGGCTTCAGAAAAGTACAGTAGGTAATAGCATTACAATGGTAATTAATATAAAGCAATATTTACAATTTCGGCTATATACAATGTATATTAAAACACAAAATTCATCATTTATGTACAGATGTATATTTGTATACAGTAGGCTATGGACAATTGACATATATACATAAAACATTTTTATAGAAACTGTTTATGTTATTATTTTATAGGAATCAATTAGAAGTTGTTTGTATCTAAGTTTTATTAAATTAAGTGAACCCATTTTATAGTTGCTAGGTATTTCCCCCCAATATGGTATCATGGCATCATTTAAAAATTAAAAAAGGTAAACTTCGATTTAAAATGGTAAACACTGCTAAATGGCGTCCTATTGTTATGGACAACAAAACACGCTCATCGTTTTATTATGAAGTGATAAAAGGTTATTTATTGGTTGAATGAGATACAGAACCAGTGACGAGTAGGAGACGTACAGCGAGCAGAGTTTGCAGCAATCAAGAATGTACAAATTTAACTCATATGTGTTTCATTTTAATGCTAACCCATCTAACAGCATTAAGGTTTAAGTGAAGTATCATGTAAATTTAATATTTAAGCCCGCAGGTATAGGAAAATTGGTGTTGTACCCAGCCCAGAAAATATTTACATTTACCCAGTCGCGGAATATTTTTTAGATTCAAGGAATATTTTTTAAATAAATCCAGCCTTACCTAGAGTCTCAAATAGTTGATTGTAAATCTATATTTAGGGACACATTAGTTTTTTACCCCTAGCTTCTGGATTATTTTGGTGGACATTAAAAGCCTAAATTATACCCAGTTTCCCAACAAAAATACTTTTTTATAAAATCTCCTTTTTTTAAGGTTTTTAAAAGAAGTTTTTTAAGGTAACTTTTAAAAATGTCGCTAGCAAGTTCAACCCCCCCATTAGCACGGATAAACCATGTCTCAAGCCATCCAGATGGAAACATGAAGTTGCATGGCAAGGGGTTGATCACTGATATGTATGAAGAATCAAATCAACTCACAATGGAAGGAGATATAAAGATACTGAAAATGTTGTGAGTTTCGCATATGCTGTATGGCTATGCCCATAATCTGTGGTGTTATAAGGTGTAATGTGGTGTAATAAGCTGTAATAATAGTAAACTCCCACCACCTTCTAACTAGTATGCAAAAGTTTTTCAATTTGTCCGACAAATTAGTCTAGTGTTTAAGTACGTCGCCTTTCCGCCGAAGGGTTGCAGGTTCTGAACCGGTCGCTAGGTCCTTGGGCAAGGCACTGTCTTAACGGACATTGCCTGAATCCAGTGAAATGATTGGTTCTACTAAATTGAAGGAACGTGTGAATCATACATAACACACTGCAATAACTCCGGTAACTCAATGGTGTACGCGAGATAATCTGATCCTATCCTAAAAAAAAAATTTTTTTTCTTAACCTCTATAATAATTTTATATCATTTTGGCCCTATTTCTTGCTTCTCTTGTCCTTTATTTTTTAAGTGCTTTTATAGTTAGTGTTTTTCCCAAGGGCCAAGGTGCAGTATGAGCTTTAGAACTTAATTTTGTCTTATTCCCAGAGAATTGAATTGTGACAGTATGTGCTGTCGGTTTTCTAAAAATGGAGAGAAATTGGCAGTGGGCTTGTCTAATGGAGATGTGAAGGTAAGATTGATTACTTCAGTTGGGGAGGATATGGGTTTTTTTAAGAATTTAGTTTATTCCTTATCAGATATGAATATTCTATTTCTTACCAGGTTTATTATATTCACCATCAGACTAAACAAAGCAAAACAAAGAATTTTTGTTCTTTTTTATTACGAAAAAAAGTTATTACAGAGTTTTGTCACCTTTTAGAATGTAATCTATAAAACTTAAAAATGCAAAACAAATTAAAATATGAGACTGGTTTATATATTTATACAATCTCAATAAATCATTAGTTATATAATAAAAAATATAAATATAAAAAAATTCTCATAGAATGTACATATGTTAAATAAATATTAATATACCAGTATGAAAAAAACTGTATTACTGGGCTAGATGGATAAGGAATATCTGATAAATGAGAATGAGAAATGTTCAAAAAAAATCTCAATTAGAAAATATGGCAAATATCCAACTAGATAGGACAGAATATTATGTTTATTCTAAGGGTGAAAGGGAAAACGCAAGGGGCGTTAACAAACAAGTAATCGTCACATTACACTGTGCCTACCATCGGGCTAAAAAAGCTATTGCAGTGTGTTGTGTATGATTAAGATGTTCCTTCCAATTAATAGAACTAATTACCGGAGCTATTACAGTGTCTTTATTTGAAATAGTTCTTCAGTTATGTAGATAATAGCCACGTCTTCATCGCAGATCTACAAGGCGTCAACTGGATCTTGCATCTACCACCTCGCAGATGAGGAAACCAAAGCTGATCGACTTCCAGCAACTTCCGTTCATTTTGTGCCAAGCGAGTTGTCGAGTCGAGGGGAATTGGCGGTTGTGACTTGTGAGTGTTTGATTTTGTCCCTTCGAATAGCTTGTTGGGTTGCCTTTCACCCGAAGGGTTGCAGATTTGTCCTGTTGAATAGCTTGTTGGGTTAGTGTTTTGCCTTTCAACCGAAAGGGTTGCAGATTCATCCTGTTGAATAGCTTGTTGGGTTAGTGTTTTGCCTTTCAACCGAAAGGGTTGCAGATTCGTCCTGTTGAATAGCTTGTTGGGTTAGTGTTTTGCCTTTCAATCGAAAGGGTTGCAGATTCGTCCTGTTGAATAGCTTGTTGGGTTAGTGTTTTGCCTTTCAATCGAAAGGGTTGCAGATTCGTCCTGTTGAATAGCTTGTTGGGTTAGTGTTTTGCCTTTCAATCGAAAGGGTTGCAGATTCGTCCTGTTGAATAGCTTGTTGGGTTAGTGTTTTGCCTTTCAACCGAAAGGGTTGCAGATTTTTTTCTGTTGAATAGCTTGTTGGGTTGCCTTTCAACCGAAAGGGTTACAGGTTCAAAACCGGTCGCTGGAGAGTCGGTTGTGTCCATGGGCAAGGCATTTAGCGGACATCGGCTAAATCCAGCGGATTAATGACTTCTACTAAAACAAAAGTGATATCTCAATAATATGTACAACAAACTGCAATAGCTTTATAGTAACCCGATAGTGCACATGAGGTAATGTAACCCATGTGATAATACCCCTAGAAAATGTTTTCTAATTAACATGAATATTCTTCATAACATGAATATTCTTCAGAATAACTGAATAATCTGCTGGGTTTGGGCAATGTCAGTTAAGTGCCTTGCCCAAAAACACAACCGACTAGCTAGCCACCAGTTTCGAACCTGCAACCTTTCGGTTAAAAGGCGTCGCACTAACCCACCATAATAACCGGTCGGACAATCCATACCAGACGCTGGAGGAATGGTCAAGTTCTGGCACATTTCCACTACGACTGCGTTGCAGACGATACACGAACAACGTCAGATACTCGCGTCATCTCTATCGCCATCCGTTGATCATATCCTGACAGCTGGAAGCACTGAGCAGATATATCAATATGATGTGGAGACTGGCCAGAAAACCAAGTTCTATGAACCAAGGTGATATGATGTTTATGTTTATCCTTGTGAATGGGAAAGCATAAAGGGGTAAAGACATGGGCAATCATCATATCGCCTAACACCCACCGGCGGGTTCTGGAGCTATTGCAGTGTATTACATCACAAATTCCTTTATGATGTACCAAAGTGATAGGATGTTTATATTAATCCCCGCGAATGGGAAAACACAAGGCGGTTGGTTAACAAGTGATTAAACGTCATATCACCTCGCTCCTACCGTCAGGTTACCAAGGCTATTGCAGTGTATTGTATAACTGAGACATACATTCCTTGAAATTGGCAGAACCCATTAATCCGCTGGGCTTAGGCAATGTTCGGTAAGTGCCTTGCACAGTTTAAACAATAACTCTATGCTTAATTAAGAATAAAATTCTTTCATTTGTGGAAAATTTAATTAATCGATTCTGACTGAGTAATGCTGCGGTGCAGTCGCATCATGTTTTAACTCAGATACATTAATCTTGATGGATTTAAATCGGCAATTTCAAATTGTTGTTATCAACACAACTAATCATATTACTGGCAAACATAGTTTTGCTTCCTACCAATGTTCATATAGTATTGTGGTGACCTACAAATTTTCCATGATCACCAAATTTTGAATTTTTGGTTAAAAGGCACTTAACGGACATTGCCTGAACCCAGCGGATTAATGGGTTCTACCCAATTTTAGGAACATGTGAATCATATACAACACACTGCAATAACTCCG
>CH000786.1:180869-198244 GCA_000149265.1 Ciona savignyi | reverse complement strand
ATAACTCCGGTAACCGACAAAGGGCGATTGTGTGTTAACCCCCTTGGTTTTCCCTTCTCGGGGATAAACATGAACATTCTATCCTATTCTAATCCAAAATATTTTTTATTTATATTAATTTTTACGTGCCTGTTGCATTGTAAAAAAGCCCCCATTGTGCAAAGCATGCCCCTTGTTTAACACTTTCAACTTACCCAACCAATTTGTTTCATTTTCAGCCCCAACAGACTGGTGATGGACGGGCACAGATTCCGCGTGTTCGCCGTCACCCACCACCCATCCGAACAGATCTTCCTATCAGGGGGTTGGGATGATACGGTGCAGATATGGGACCAGCGGGCCGAGCACTCTGTCAGGTACAGTGGTGATTGAATGTTAATCAAATCGTATTGTTTCAGTGATTTTATACATGTATACTGGAAAATAGGACAGGATATTTATTTTTATCCGGTGAATGAGAAAATGTAATTGGCCTTAAAACACACAGGCAATCTTCAGACAGTCTCGCGCCCACCGTTGTGTTACCAGAACTATTGCAGTGTGTTGTGATTCACATGTTTCTTTAATTTAGTAGAACCTATCATTCCACTGGGTTCAGGCAATGTATGTAAAGTGCCTTACCCAAGAACACAACCGACTAGCTGGCAACCAGTTTCGAACCTGTAGTACATTAGCCCGTGTGATAACTCCCTTGGTTTTCCCACTTACTGGGATAAACATGAATATCCTATCCTATATACTTGTTGTGGGGAAATCTTTATTTATTCAGCCAGATAAAGTGGTTTAACATGGGAAACATCTGTGTAAATAAGGGGTAATCCAACTAGTGTGAATCTGTTTACAAAATATTGTTGTAAACCATGGAAAAAACTATGCCGTTAACTGAGCTAGTTGAAAGATATTATATTAATGTTGTGGAAATGTTTAAATATATGTATGTAAACTGTTCCATTTTTCACTCTTTAAAATAAACATTGGTATTTTGCCTGACAATATGATTGGGAAATAAAACAATTTTTAAAATTTATTTTTTCTGTTTCCACGATGAAAACATGAAGCAGGACCTTTGATAAAAATTTGGAAAACAGGAAAAAAATGGCAAAACGACAGTTGATAGAACACGTCTAAAAAAAGCAATAAATTATCAATGTTCGGTATAATTAGACTTGACCGCTAAACCCACATAAAAAATGTTTATAAAAAATTATACTAATCCTGTCCTAACAGACGGATATTTGGACCTCATATATGTGGCGAGGGTATCGACATTGATCGAAAACACATTCTAACTTCTTCCTGGAGAAAGCATGATGTGTTACAGGTGCTGATAAGTTTCTTGTTTGAACTAAATAAGACTTTTCAATTGAAATCAGGAAGGCTACAGTAGGCTAAGATTGATTACTTTAGTTGGTTAGGCTAATCGACCTTGTGCATGTGATAGATTGACGAGTGTATCAATTGTCCGACGGATTATCCTGGTGGTTAAATGCGTCGCTTTTCAGGCGAAGGGTTGCATGTACGAAACTGGTCGCTAGGTAGTCGGCTAAGTCCTTGGGCAAGGCACTTTACAAACATTGCCCGAACCCAGAGGATTAATGGGTAACCCAACAGTGGGCGAAAGGTGATCTGACGATTGCCAGTGTGTTAACCTCCTTGGTTTACCCATTTACGGGGATAAACATGAATATCCTATCCTATCTATGAAATAAATTCCAGGTTTGGGATTTGGGAAGCGGGAACAGGATCCAGACCTTACCTCCAGACTTTTCAGGAGACTCTTTGGTATGATAATATTAAACTAAATATTTGTTGCTGGTTCTTGAGTTTGTTTTGGTCATGAGAAAAATGTACAGTTGCATGTCTAAAAAAGTTTCCTAATATTTATTGCCTTAATATGATGGATCGCAAAAATCAAGAAATATCAAAAATCGTGTCAATACACAGTTTAGTTTAGCTTAGTTTATTTTTTGTTTCCACGATGAAAACACGAAGCGGGACTATTGGTAAAAATTTGGAAAACGGGAAAAAACGGCAAAACGACAGTCGTTAGAACACGTCTAAAAAAAAGGAATAAACTGTTAAAATTTGGTATATTTTGACGTGGGCGCTAAACTACCCCAAAAAAAATAAATATTGAAAAAATAATTAATTGTTTATATTCAGTAGATTACCTTACGAATATGTAAAAGCATTATCACACTGGTTACCTTTATATCAACTCGTGCCCACTGTTATATTAACCAAGCTATTGCAGTTTGTTGTGTATGGTTAAGGGTAAAACGCACATGGCATATTTCAATCAAATAAAATTGGATGGCCTAAATAAACTGCCATGTAACCTATCTTACTAACGATGCATTGTTTGTTAACCCGAATTAAGGGTATGTGGTGATCTTGTATTTTAATAATAACCATCATTTTCCACCTAAAAGAACAAAAACATGGTTATCTTAACAAATGTAGATTGTCATCAAAACAACCTTTCTGTTGATCAGCCATTTTGTGGGATAATGTGACCTATCCCTCTATTGTTACAGCACAATGCCTTTTTTGTGACATCTTTTTCTTTGTGGCATCACAGAATAGATTTGGTCGTAGGTTCATGTTTCAAACGTGCCCCCTTGTTTTCCCATAATGACGTCAAACAGGACTCTACACACAACCACTAATCCCTAGGCAAAGGAGAACACTGTTTTATTCAGAACTTGGTTTTTAATAAAAATATCAAAGCTACTATCAAGTTTTATGGTGGGTTTTACCAAATTAAAGCAATGTGTGAATCATACACAACGCAATGTAATAGCTCCGGTAACCCGACGGTGGGCGTGTGGTGATCTGACGATTGCCCGTGTGTTAACCCCCTTGGTTTTTCCATTCACTGGGATAAAACATGAATATCATATCCATTTGATGAAATACGCGTTTTGCAGTTATTTCGGCAATGTATGTTTCCATCTTTGCTGCAATTGTTACAACCACCCAAGCCACCAATTCTACCAATATCAACAAGAACATCTACATATTCATAACTAATACTGCTGCAAAATACATAGTTGTTAAGAAATATATTATTGCACAACCTTTTTTTAGTGGCAATGGTCTTGTTTAAAAATCAATTTGTACTTTACATTGTATGTTTGTTTAATTGGTATAATTCTTGGTTTGTGCTTTAGCGTGAACATCTTTCATTCTCAGTTATACTGTGGACAATGGCTGGGCAGGCAGCACATCATATGCGGAGGTTCGGACAATAACATGGTGAGAATCATCGATAAAACGACGCTTGGCGTAAGTTAATTGTGGTTTTTTGTTTTTGTTATTTGTCTACAAAATGTACTAAGGATGATGATTCAGTTATTCAAATTCTTCACTACTTGTTTGACTGAATAGCTTGGTGGATTGGTGCGTCGTCTTTAGCTGAAAGGTCAAAGGTTCGAAACTGCTCGCTAACTAATCTGTTGTGTCCTTGAGCAACACTTAACAGACATTGCCAAAATCTAGTGGATGCGTTCTACTATAACTGAATAAACGTCTCAGTCATATACAACACACTGCAATAGCTCTGTAAATCCAGTGGTAGTTATGGGGTAATCTGGCGACTGCTTATGAACAAGTCTTTAGTTTTTCCAATATCTTTGATCCTTATTATGTGTAACCCAAACATAACGGACTAATACTGAAAACTTTTCCATTACAATTTTATTAATGTATATAAAAATATACTTTAATTGTCCGATATTCATTGATTTTACCATTATAATAAAAGCTTCAACATACAGATACTTTAATATATTTATCTCGGTCCGACCGATTAGTATGGTGGGTTAGTGTGACGCCTTTCAACTGAAGGGTTGCAGACTCGAAACTGGTCGGTTGTGTCCTCGGGCAAGGCACTTAACGGACATTGCCCGAACCCAGCGGATTAATGGGTTGTACTAAATTGAAGGAACGTGTTTATCATACACAACACAATGCAATAGCTCCGGTAACCCGACGGTGGGTGCGAGGTGATCTGACGATTGCCCGTGTGCAAACTACTTGGTTTTTCCATTCATGGGGATAACCATGAATATCCTATCCTATCCTTATAGGAGTAAACGGTGGTTAAGTTTAAATTTCTCTACATATATTCCTCTTATACCACCATGATACAAAGGCCACATTTAGCTAAATCGTTCATAAGTTTTACCTCTATACACACAGACAGTAATGTCGCCTTTATTATACATGTTATTACAGCAGGGCAATTTTGAATGTTGATTTAATAGGATTAACCTTCACTGTCAAAACTCTAAATACACATTTCTCGTGTTAATTTTGGCTGAGCCATTGTGCAACGAAACGTCAATCACCACTTATGAAAGTTACTTCATAAATTACAAAGTATAGGAAAAACACACAAATTTGAAGAAGAGTAGAACTCTTTTGACATAGAAATGAAAAGGGTTGCCGAATCGCTTATGTCCACAATTAAGTCCTTGTTTACGTTGTTTGGATCTAATGAATATAAACTGGTTGTTTATTCTATAATAGAAGTCTTCACTTTGCATGCGCATAAGAAGTAGTCTTTAGGTATTTGCATGTGTATAGAGTAAAGGGTATTTAATTTTTTATCTCCATAAATAGGAGAACACAAGTGGCTTATAATTCGGGAAATCGTCAGATTACCTTCGGCCCAGCGTTGGGTTTTCGGAGCTATTGTAATGTGTTGTGTGTTATAGAAAAGTTCCTTTAATTTGTTGGAACCCATTAATCCACTGGGTTCAGACGATGATGGCTAAGAGCTCCCTTGGACACAAACGTGCAGTCAGAAGCTGGTTTTGACCCCACAATATGCAGATCACTAACGCTCTATCTAGGGGGTTGCCACACAATAATCGAACGACACATTCAAACACAACAGTATACTCAACAACGCCCACAACCCTGTACCACCCACGAGTTACGACTAACTTTCGACTAACTGACGGTGGGCGCGGGGTAATCTGACGATTGCCTGTGTGTTAACCCCCTTAGTTTTCCCATTCACGGGGGTAAACATGAATATCCTATCCTAACTTGGCTGGTTAATATGTTGCCTTTCAGTCAAAGGGATCATGGATTCAAAACTGGTCTCTAGCTAGTTGATAAGTTCTGTTTTTCTAGTTGTTATGTTCTGAACCAAATGGTTTAATTGGTTCTACCTAAAATAGAACGAACGTTTAAGAATACACAACACACTGCAGTAGCTTCGAAAATCCGACGGTGGGCGCGATGTGATCTGACGATTGCCCGTGTGTTAAACGCCCATTGCGTTTCCCATTCCGTTTTCCCATTCATGGGGGAAAAGCACAATTATACTATCCTGCGAATAAATCCAACCAACCGACACTATTTTCAGAGCTCTGGTATAATCATGAACCTCCCGTCTGGAGTCTATAGCATCGATCACGATCGAAATCGGCTCAAACAGCATCATAATGACGCCACAATGATAGCAGCCACCGCTGGTAACCAGGTCTATCTTCTGTCGAACGCTGTCATCAAAAAGGACTGAAAAAAAAGAAAAAAAAACATGTTTTCAAAATATTTACGTTTTGTACAATTTTTCTCCATTGAATTACACTTGTGAGCATTCATATGCGTAGAAACTGTGTAGAATTTGATAAACACCGTCCAAATTCGTCGAAAACGCGAATTGACAAACCAACATGTTTTATATATTTGTTTATTGCATTTAGTTTTATATTCAAGTATTATAACTTGTTTATTTCTATATGTTGCGTTGCGACTCCATTCTATATAAATATTGATATATTTGAAAGCATTGGGTGTTGCATTTGCGCGAGTCGAATGATTTTAGTTTAGTTTATTCATTTTTGCTCCAATATTAATTAATGGCAAATCAAGCAAACACACAGCACTCCTGCGTTTTCAGGAAAAACGGCAAACGAACAGTGGTTAAAACAGGTAACTTAGAAAAAATGGATGTTACAACATTAATATATGGCGGACGCGGCAGCCAAACCTAGGCGAAAACAATACTGTTGAAATAAAAATTAATTAAGCGATTTAAGCCCCAAAGAAGAGTGTGCGATAAAACGCGACCTGTACTGTGTGGGGGCCGGCTTTAGAAAAGGTTTTGTCCAGTGGGCTTTAGTGACAAAAAAACTAAAATGAAATTTGACGAATGTCAGTTGTTAAGTTAAATAGAAAATTCGACCGAATAGCTTTTGGTGGGTTAGGGTTTGATATCCGTCGTATTAACCATTCCCCCACACGTTCCAAAATATTGACCTTTTATATGGACACGTGAAGTACATGACAGACAGATAAGAAATTAACGATGATTTGGTTAGTAAACGTTATCCAACGGCATATATATCTAAGTCATATATATCTACGCATATTATTATTTCCTACTGTAAAATTAGGGTTTAAGTCTTTGCAATCCTTTGATAGGTGCTGTTGTATTCTTGCATTGGAGGTACTTGGTAGTGAATCTTAGTGAATGAAAATAAAGCGAAACACGTCGGGTTTTATAGCACGAAATGCACGCAAAGAATGTTACATATCAGAGTAAAAGATTATTACATACATGCGGGCATGATTACAGTTGATTACAGGGCACACATGATTACAGGGCACAAATAAGTCTGGAATCCTGCACGTATTAACTACAGGGATAGAAATGAACGCATTTTCACAACAGGTGCGGTATACGAGGTGTGTATATAAGTCGTTGGCGTAATGTATTGAGCTTGCTGAATTCTAACGACTCCACACAAACAGTTTACATGATTGGAGTGGGAGATACGTTATTTGAAAGCAAAACAACCCACATTACAATTGCAACCATGTTATTAATGTTTCATAGAAGTGCATGTAGCGCATGTCTGTAATACAACAACCCGTCACAGACGTTTTGCTTGTCAATAGAATAATTTTAAGCTTGTTAATAATTGATTATACGGTGGCTCGTTTAAACCCACCCGTGCCAAAGTTGGCTTTAGAAAAATTAACGCTAGTTTAGTTTAGTATATTTTTTATTTCCACGATGAAAACACGATGCAGGAACTTTGATAAAAATTTGGAAAACGGGAAAAAACGCAAAACGACAGTCGTTAGGAACACGTCTAAAAAACAATTAATTATTGAGTTTCGGTATAATTGGGTGTGGCCGCTAAGCTCACATAAAAAAATAATGAAACAATAAATGTTTATAAAAAATTACACTGAGCGTCGAAGAAAAGTGTGCGGTAAAACGAACCGTTCTACGAATGTGCTCCCAATTAAACCAAAAATTTAGAGTTGAAACCAGTCTAAGCACTCCCCAAAAATACTCGATCTTTGTAATATATTTAAAGAACAAGCAGATAAACATTTTTTTGTAATAATTTGTTTTAGAAAAATAGAATAGCATGTATGATTGTTTGATGAAAAAATGTAACATTTAATTATAATCATCAATAATTAATTTTAACGGAACTGCACAGGACCCTGTTTACTAATGAAACAACTGCTGTACCATTTGGTCCTGCTAACCGTTAATTCACCAGAATTTTTTTTTATTTACTTTTTTACCGGCTTAAAATTCAAACCCAGGATGGGCTCGTTGCTAATACCGTTTTTTTGTATGTAAGTCTGTATATGTATATCGATCGTGTTAACCTTTCGGCCACACGACCGTACAGTTCACTAGAAGTTTAGAGTTTGGAACTTACAAACGTCGGATTATCGCCCCCTATTATTACTATGCTGCATAAACCCCTTCATCATTGGAGCATTGCTGCAGACGACATATAGGCTTACCTATTCGCCGAAATAACATGACTTAAATATTGACGATGGAGGCTCTAAAATGGTGCCATGTTTACTTTGGTCTGCGGAAATTACAACTTATACGAAAATTACTTAAACGTAAAAACTTAGTAGATTTTGGGTATCGGGTTATTGCTATAACAACTGTTACCCGGTTAGTTAAGCATTAAATTTAGAAGTTTTTAATTTCTTATATTGGACTGGTAATACAATACATATATAAGCGAGGATAGGGTAGGATATTCATGTTTATCCCCGTGAATGGAAAAACACACGGGCAATCGTCATATCACCTCGCGCCCACCGTCAACGTCAAGTTAAATATATATTGATTCTATACAACAGTGGTATTGGTATCGCGTCCATCAGGTTCAAAACATAGCCCAGTAAATTGTATATATAAATATTTATTAGGCTGGTTAATTGCATTGATTAGTTATACAAATAGCATGTGAGCCAACAGTCCATATTGTTAACCTATTTTGACAGCATTTGACACCTCGTCCGGCCCGTTGGTCTAACGGTTAAGTGCGTCGCCTTTCAATCGAAAGGTTGCAGGTGCGAAACTGGTAGTCAGTTGTGTCCTTAGTGGGCAAGGCACTTTACGGACATTGCTTGAACCCTGTGGATTAATGCGTCCTACAAAATTGAAGGAACGTGTCTATCATACACAACACACTGCAATAGCTCCGGTAACCCGACGGTGGGCGCGAGGTAATCTGACGATTGCCCGTGTGTTAACCCCCTTGGTTTTCCCATTCACGGGGATACACATGAATATCCTATCCTATCCATGAAATAGTATGAAAGATTGTTGGATCGAAACTGGTCGCAGTTATAGTTTATTTTTTGTTTTTACAATAAAAGCACGAAGAAAATGGGAAAAGGCAAACGACGATCGTTAAAACACGTTTATAACGACTAAATCCAATGGATAAATGGACTTTACTAAAACTGAAAAAACGTCTCAATCATATACGGTAGACGCGAGTTGATGTGACGATTGTCCGCGTGGTAACTCCTCTGCGTTTGCTCTTCAGGGGATAAAATTTAAATATCCTTCCTAAACTTTCCATTGAAGAAAAAAAACAATGCAAAATTGTCGCATTGATTAGTGAATACGGACGACATAGGTTGTTAAAGGGACCCAAAATAACGACTCGGATAACCACGTTTAAAACCAATTGATTTTAATAAAGATGATTTGTGAAGAGAGTAATACATATATTCAAATATCATACAATCATGGTAAACTGTGGTAAACAATACAATACACGAACCTGTCAACTATATACACATATAAGATATCACAGCAATATTAGATTGTGGATTCAACTGGATCAATGAAATACTTAGAGTGCACTACATTACAGTATAATGTACAGGAAAACTAAAGAGGGGAAAGTGCAAAGGAGAAAACTACTCCAAAATAAATATTTAAGCATTAGGGTTAGTTTTAAACATGGGGTTTGAGTTAGGGTTAGTTCTGGGGCTGAGATTAGTGTTTAGGAAAGGGTTAAAATTAATTACCATAGTTTTGGTAAGCAGTTTCCCTCCTACCCGCTTTCCCTCCTTTTAGTATTGCCCTAATGTACTGTAAGCCTATATGCGTTAGTTGTGACGTGATAATTACTTCAGCAATGCGCACATGGCTCTGCGATAAAATATTAAAACTGAAACGAACCAAGCCAAGTAAAACGCCAGAATAAATGAGTTGCAATTGTTTCGTGGAAATTTGTTGTATACATGTTGCAATTAAATATTTATTCTGTTTAACTTCCGCCTTATTTCCCAAAAACCTCTGAAACTGTATGATTGTAAGAACGCCACAAATTCGAGCGTACAGCTTTAAGTGGTGTAAATCCGACGATGACAAACGATTTTTGGAGATTTTAACAAAAATATAGTTATTTGAACAAAGTGTAAAGAGTGAAAGGTTAAAGAATATAACCGTTATAGTGCCACAAAACAGGTATACATGTTTACTGTGCGAATCCAACAATTAAACCCGTTTTTAGACAATTTTAACCAAAACACATCGTAATTTAAACAGAGTGCAAAAAGTGAAATGTCGGAAATGTCACCGTCCGTTTAAAAATAGTTTTTTTTAATCATTTTTTCCCCGGGCCCATCCCACCAACTCCACCCCCATCAGTGGTAGCGTGAACTGAACTACCGAGTTCGTGCAGCCAGCACGTCGAAACACCGTTGCATCGTTTGTTATTCAGCGGGTTGCGATGAACAAGCGGCTGCTGTTTTCGAGTCGACGCCAGTAGACGGGATAGGATGCTGGAAATGGAAATCGGATTATTGGGCGATATTAAAAGGTGGGAACTATAGGGATAATCGTTGGTCTAGGCTAGGGGCATGGTTCTCGCTTTGGGTGCAAGAGGTCTGGGTTCAGATCCTAGACTTGCCCGGTTTTTTGATTGGGCGATACTAAAAGGAGAGAAATATAGGGACAGAGGGAAGGAGGATAACTGCTCACTAACACTATGAAAACTAATGTAATTCTGCCCTAAATGATAACCCCAACTTTAATCTTATCCCCTCTCTTTATTTTTTATGTAGTTTCCCTTTTTCCCTCCTTTCACCCCCCACCCCCCCAATAATGCCTTTTATCAGCAAATACAATTTGACATGATTCACAAATAAGATAATCATAGAATCCTTTCCAGTATCGTCGATAAAACGTCAAATTATTCGCGCAATTTTGTTCATTATTTTTTAACAGAAGCAGTCGGCTATTGTTGTGTAAACATTTTATTAAACTCAAAATAGCTTTTACCTTCTCTTCGGTAGATTGTAATATTCATTGCCGATCAGTCTATTTAATAAAATTAGTTTCCTATTTTCAAAATGTAAATGAATAAAATCGAAAACTTACTGCTGAATGTAGTTGTTTAAATGAATCATTCTTTGAACGTGGTCCAACGATGGGTTGTCTCTGATCTCTGGACGGTAACCTTGCATAGTGTCGCCATACTCTTCCCAGTCTAACTGTTTTTCCTTGTCGGGTTTACTGCGATATTTAATACAACAACAAATCGTTAATTCAACGATTATTTCGGCAATTACTTGTTTAGTTTATTTTTTGTTTCCACGATGAAAACACGATGCAGGACCTTTGATAAAAATTAGGTAAACGGGAAAACGACGTCGTTAAAACACGTCTAAAAACCAATCAATTATTAAGTTTCGGTATAATTAGACGTGGCCGCCAAACCCACATAAAAAATAAATAAAATAAAAATGGAAAAATAAATGTTTATAAAAAAATTACACGAAGCCTCAAAGAAAAGTGTGCGGTAAAGCGACCCGTGCAATGGAAAAGCCGGCTGTAGGAGAAGGGGTGGCCCGGAAAGTGTGGGCCACAGTGGAAAAAGAAAAACTTCAAAAATAAAATTCCACTAAATGAAAGTTCCGTTTTGACTAGCGTACCAACTAATACTAAAACTAGTACAACCAAAACAACATTAGACATCGTGACACACTTTGAAGACTCACAACATCTAAACCAAGTAAAAAGTATGTAGGTGCAATATGGTCTTAGCAAAAAACTTAAAGTCAAAATAATAATCTTTATTTTAATTAGACGTTTTAGAACGATCTAAGTCCATTTTGAATCAATCTAAGTAAGTACTTTTGGAAACGGGGGTCTTATTATGATGGAAATTACTATTCTGACTTTATGTTTTTGCTAAATGAGGTATTTTAATTGAATCAAGCTACTTTTGTACGACAGATTATTTTGGTGGGTTGAGGCGGCACCTTTTAACTGAAGGGTTGCAAATACGAAACTCGTTGCTATGGCTAGTAGGTTGTGTCCTTAGGCAGGACACTGAACGGACATTGCCTAAAACTAGTAAAATGATTCTACAACATTGAAGGAACGTAATAATCCTAAACAACACACTGTAATACTTATACGGCAACTCGACAATGGGCGCAAGGTAATCAAACGATTGCCCGTGTGTTAACGTCCCTTGGTTTTTCCATTCACAGGGATAAACATGAATATTCTATCCTTGTAGAAAATAAGTTCACCTTGCTGTATGTGTACCCGACAACATCTGATCGTTCAGCATTTTATCGATATATTTTTCTTCGTTTTCAAGAAGTTTCATTGGCCGTAACATGTCAGCAACCTTATCCTCTTGTTTGTTGAAGTTTGCTTTGTCGCCTGCAGCCGAAAGCAAGTCTTTCATGGTTTTTAAGTTCGGATATTTTCGGTTAATATCGGGAATCCGAAGTAAACTGAAATATAAAGAAATACATAAAAATAAATCTAAGAGTATGGTAAAGCAACGCTTGCGTTCACAGTATAGTGAAATTTAAAATTAAATCTAAACATTAGGGTTTGTTTCGCATTTCGAAACGCACTTTTTAACCAAGCTAAATTTTTAACCGATGGTGGGCTCGTCTCTTGGACCGTTTTTGTATAGGTCGGTATATGTATCGGTTGCGCTAATTATTTGGCCACACGGCTGTACAGAACATAATATCCCACACTTAAGAAATAAACAAGACGTTCATGGTCACCCTGTGGGCGCCACAAAGGTGTTATAACACGGGCATTCCTTACCCGAGCGAACGGTGTTATACCACTGCTAATCAACAGATTACACCATGTATATCCTACAGTCAAACGTTCTTTAAGAGTTCTTTGTTCGACCGATATAAGCTTTGGGGTTTAGTTCGTCGACTTTCAGTCGAAGGGTAGTCGATTTGAAACTGGTCGCTAGCTAGTCGTTCGTGTCCTTGGGCAAAGCATTTAACGGACATTGCCTAAACTCAATGAAATTATGGGTTGATTATTCTATCCTACCAAATACAGAACAAAATGACGGTCAGTCTGCATAACGTGTCTATGTATAGGGTAACCATTTTTTCACAACCACCCTACACAACCGAAGAAATTAATGTATTTGTTGTGTAGAAAAACTTTCAAACCTTTTGTATAAGTTTTCGTTTGCTAGAACTCCCGAAGCAAAGAGAAGTAGTGCAAAATAAACAAGGCGTTTCTTCATTTCTTTAACAAGAAATTTAGGCAAATTTGTAGTCAATAAGTAGTGTTTTTTGGGCAAAATTACAGACTTAGGCCGACGTAACGAATGCCCAAAATATCTACTGCGCTAATTTTAATCACCCTAAAATATTCAGGATGTTATAATAAAACAACGTAAGTTAAGTTGCATTTATCTTCAGGGTAATATTTACCCAAAATTCTTCGTTGAACGCACATGTTATACATTGCCTTATTTAATGGTTTATCTCACATATCACCGGCTTTTCAACGGCCTGTCACTCTACCTTTGCTACCTTATTTAAAACGTTGTTGTTGTGACCGACCGCCAGGCTTTAACACCGCTCTGTCTGGCTCCCCTTAACATGGGTTTTATATACACAGGTTAAATATACCACAAGAGCAACGAAACACTGCTCCGAAAAAAGATACCCATTTTGACCTGGTGAGAATAGGCACGTGCGTAGCATATTGTCTAACCGTTGGAATGACGGCAACGGATGGGAATATGTGATTTACAGGATTAACCGGCGAAGGTATTGGTTTTGAATGACACATTGGCATAAATAAACCAATTTTCAACAATGGACTGCATCCCAACCGTTAATTATTTACGTTGTTATGATGAATAAAATGACTGGGCTGGTGTTGGTATGCACATGACCCTAATCACGGCACGAGGATTATTACAAACATATTTTTTTGCTAATTTAATTCTTTATGCATCAACTACAGCGACAGTTTGGTGAAACGCCCAACGGCTTTCAGCAGAGGCCCTAACTATCTGACATGCGCGGGTTAAAATATATGCCTCGTCCCAAAAACCGCATTAAAGTCATGCCCGTATTGATTAAATAGACAGCACACATTAGGATAGGATATTCATGATTATTCCTGTGAAAAAACTATCCTTTTTATAGATTACAGAAAATAAAAAATACCAATCACTAAACAAAAGAAACAGAAACACGAAATTGTATTTTTATTACGTCACAAAATGTCTGTGTCACGTATTATCTGCAGCACGCCGAAGCGATTTATTTCCTTTGTGCGGAAACTACGACATCGCAATATGCCTAAGCAGTTTTACATAAAAGCCCACACAATAAAGTTTATTTCCATTACTTTGCACTTTCTTTGTTCGATGCAGACATTATAAAAGCCGTTTACAAAACGACAGTCGTAGATTTTGCTTACAATAAGTTGCAAAAAAAGAGATGGTTTGCGTTGTTTATTTTTTTTAAATAGAAATACGTAAAAAAATCTTGATTTGTCCAATATGAACTATGAAATATATTAGTGGATTGGACTAAACCAGAAGAAAGGTCGTAGTCGTACACAACAAACTGCAATAGTTTCGGAAATTGCACCGTATGCTGCAGTGAAAGACAATTTCCGCTTGCCAGAATAGAAATAACACGTTTAAGTTATCTCGCAGTCGGTAATTTCCCTTTATCGAAAAATACACACGGAAACTATAAAAGACGACGTCTTTCGAAACAACGCATATTATCGCCAGTGATACGAAACTCGATTTTGAAGTCGAATACGTAGTGTTGAAGGTTAATGTATATAGTTGGTAGCGCGCTGGATTATGGTCAAAAAAACGGTAGAGATATATAGTAAACTTAAGCCTAAATAAAGTAATATATTATTGTGACACTGTGTTTTTCTTTATTTATTGTAAAATGGTGATTGTTGCTATTATAAAAGTATTATGCTGACTGAATAAAATCTTAAACCTAATAAAGTGATGCATTATAATTTTATTTATACTTATTTAGCAGGTGGCTGGCAATTAAAACAATTGCTATAGATTTATCTTAATTCAGTAACCATGTTTTCCAAGCTTGCTTTGGTGGTCTTATTAGGTAAGAATCTTAATTTGCACTTTCGAGATTTGAAAACTTAAAACATCGAATGATACTAGGGAATAGGTTTAAATTCTTAAGCACATGGATTTCTATGTGTTAACAGGCAAAAACTTTAACTTGTATTTAGTTCAAAAGAATGTGGCAGTGTTACGGTGACATAACGTTTTCACTTTCACCCTTGTCTACAGAAATTAAGACGTAAATAATGTGTTGTTATCAGTAGTATTTGTGTTTTCATTGCTGACGAAATAAACTTGAAATCTTGTATTCCTTTCTTGAATAAAAATAATTCATAATATAAACCTTAAACAACTTAACAATCAAGGTCATATGACATCTTTCAACACACCTTTTAACATTTCTATTTCCCGCCCCACTTCCAATTTTATTGACAATTGATATACTCTAGTATCATTATCATTTAGCACTGTTGAATAAAGATAAAAATCAACCTATTTTCTTTCAATTTCATAATTAATGTATACATCGACTGTTTTTTTATTTTCTTCGGATTTCTGCTATCAAACACACCATTATCTCTCACACCTATTCAGGCTCCTTGTGTGTTTTCACCAATGGTGGATCACTGGATGATGTGAAGTCAGACTGGGGTTATGTGGATGTTCGACAGGACGCTCACATGTTCTGGTGGTTGTTCTTCCATGATACATCCTACCAACCATCCTTCCTTCCCACCCTTGATCCAGTTCCAGTGATTTTATGGCTGCAGGTACAGATTTTGGCATGAGTTCTGTAGGGTAAGCTAATTAAGTTTGGTAATCTAGCCATGCTGAGCTAATTATGGGTACCCTTCAAATCCAAAGGTAGTGCATTTTTGTATATACTCCATTTTTTATCCTACTTCATTTTTTATTTTTTATTATATATTCTGTGTGTGCCACAAACTTAAAAACCAGGCTATTTTATTTAACATTAGTAGCTATATCTTATCTGTATGTAAGTGTGGACGCCTGATGTTTAATAAAGTAGACAAATTTGTATTTATGTTTTCACTTATTGTATAATTTCGTTCTTAACATTAATAAATATAAAGGGTCAAAATTCAATTCACCATTTAGAAGGATAATATATATATGTTTTATTCCTGTTAATCAGATCATCTCGGGCCCTACATCGGGTTACTGGAGCTATTGCAATGTGTTGTATATAATTAAAACAATTCTTACATTTTAGTACAGCCCGTTAAATTACTGCGTCCAGGCGATCTTTGCTAAGTGTATTGCCCGAGCACACAATCGAGTACCTAGCTGCTGGTTTTGATCCTACAACACTTCGGCTAAACAACAGCAAGAACCAACCCACTAAGCTATTCACCAAAACTAACCCCACTTTTAGGGAGGTCCAGGAGCATCTGGTACTGGGTACGGCAACTTCGAGGAGTTGGGTCCACTTGATTTGGACTTGAACCGAAGAGAAACATCGTGGACTGGTTTGGGTCATGTCCTCTTTGTCGACAACCCAGTTGGTTCTGGATTCAGGTATTGGATTCGTTCATACAGTTTCTAGAATCTCATTTTTTGAATTATTGACGTGTTTTAACGACTAATTTTGCAGCTTTTTTTATTTTCCAAATTTTTATCAAAAGTCCTGCTTCGTGTTTTCATCTAGCAGAGTATGAATCGTTGGATGTCATTTACAGCTAGAAAAGATAGAAATGAGATTTCTGTTATTTTAATCAACCATTATGGCTTCGTTTAACGTATTACGGATTGCGCGATGTTTTAATTAAGAATGTTGATTCTTTTTACATAGCAACCATCAAATCACGAGTGTGAGTGTCGGTTAAACTTACTAGTTTGCTCTTAGTTGAACAAATTTAAACGTTTATGTTGATGGCTACGTCATCACACGATATTCATTATAACAACCCTATTTTATTAAAAAACCGCGCATTTAATCAACCATATGGCTAATGTAATCTTATAATTTTCAGTTACGTGAGCAACAGCAATGCGTACACTACGGATATCGATCAAATTGCAGCTGACATGGTTTCTGTACTGAAAGGATTCTATGCCACTCACCCCGAATTATTGGTAAAACAAAAGCTGTTGGTTATGTTTTAGTATTCAACATTGTATATATAAATATTGGTACATGATGGAAGTAGAATAGGATAGGATATTCAGGTTTATTTATTTCTTTGAATGGGAAACCAAAGGGGGTTAACACATGGGCAATCATCAGATCACCTCGCGCTCACCATCGGGTTACCGGAGCTATTGTAGTGTATTGTGAGTGATACACATGTTCCTTCAATTTAGTAGAACCCATTACTCCGCTGGGTTCAGGCAATGTCCGTGAAGTACCTTGCACAACAACACAACCAACTAACTAGCTACCCAATCATCTGATTATCAAGTGTGTGCACTGTTGGGTCACCAAAGTTTACGAATGTGTTATGATCGGATCATTCCTTCAGTTCATTAACCTATTTTGTTTTCCCCATACATGCCTTGTCCAAGGGCGCAATTAAAAACTAGCGTTTATTTTCAATCCTACAACCTTTTAGCTGAAAGGCGAAGCACTACCTTCTATTCGGCCACAATAAATTCCTTATTAGCCATTTAAAAAGTGACTTTTAATTAATAAATCGGTTATTTTTTGCAGCCGAACCCATTCTACATCATGTGTGAATCCTATGGTGGCAAAAT
>CH000786.1:152813-180769 GCA_000149265.1 Ciona savignyi | reverse complement strand
AAATATTTTCCAAAAACTAAAATAAGTACTACATATAAAAAAGTTTTGTTATTGGCTTTATGTTTTTTTGCTTTGACTACAATTCCTTGGGTTATGCTCCAAAAAATAAATTTTATGTTTATGTTTCAAATATTTAGTTTTGCTTAGATTGCAGTCTTAGTACAAAAATGTAAAAAATTAAAATTTCTTAAAAATATTGAAGAAATATGGGACAGGGTATCACAATAACTAGGCAATGCTACTTTAGGCATTGCAGTGTGTTTTTTATTACCTAATTTTTGACTGCTGTGATTACCTTGGGTCAAGAGTGCAAATCGAATTACACAGGCGCCCAACCACCCAACAGTAGCTATGAACGAGAAATTGTAATTTATTACGACATTGAACGCATGTTAAACTTCCGATACTGACCTTCGCATAAGAAGCAAGCAGAGGTCAATTAAAGTTTGATCAACTCAAACGAAATATGTGCTTTGTCATTCCGGTTAAGATAATGAGAGTAAATATTAGTGGAACTGATTATGGTTTATTTGACATCAAAGCTAATAGCTAATTACTGCAATAACAGACTTAAAACAGGGTTATGAAACAGGAAGGGCTTTGTACACTGAAAATTGTATTTTTTACCTTTTTTTTAAAAATATTTGATGATCATCAAAATGAAATTTTAAATGAAGTTTAATTATGTTCAAAATGAAGTTTAATTATGTTCTATATTCATTATTTGTAAATAAGTATGAGGTTACAATTTTTGATATCAGCTAAAATCCCTTATTTAACCCTTTTTTAATTTGATATCCAAAACATTTTTTTCTGGGGTTTAATTACGTTCTCCTTATGAATAGCACGTTACCTAATTTTTGTGGGGTACCGTTTTGGATATCTGTTAAAAACTTTTTTAATCCCTTTTTCGATTTGATATCCAAGTAAATTAATTTTTTGGTTTAATTATGTTTTATATTCATTACTACCAGAGGGTTACAATTTTTAATATACTCTAAAATCCCGTTTTAACCCATTTTGGATTTGATATTTATATAATTAATTTCTAGGGTTTAATTTTGTTCTTCTTAATAAATAGCAGGTTACTTAATTGTTATAGGGTACCGATTTTGATATCTCTTAAATATCTTTTTAACCCTTTATCGATTTGAGTGGGATAGAATATTCATGTTTATTCCATAATTGGGAAAACCAAAGGGGGTTAACACACGGGCAATCGGTAGATCACCTCGTGCCCATCGTTGAGTTACCGGAGCTATTGCAGTGTGTTGTGTTTGATTCAAACATTCCTTCAACCTTTCGGTTGTGTATGATTTATACCTGCAACCTTTCGGTTGAAATGCGTCGCATTAAACCACCATACTTACTGAGCAGACTGACATCCAAGTATTCCCATTTCCAGGAAATGGAGGCTGGAACTTTCAACATCAACTTACAAGGCACTGGGTTGGGAGATGGGTGGATTTCCGCTATGGATTCGGTGAACTCATGGGGTCCATATTTATACCAAACTGTAAGTTAATGTTGGCGACATGTTTCCATGAATGTTGTTCTTTTTCTGTTTCTATGCTTAAAATAGGAACATTTTTATTTAAGTTTATTTAATGTTATTTATTTACATAATGAGGTATATTTTTAATATTACTTGAAGATAATGGGAAAACTGCCAAAACTTCATTAAATGTGCAAATTTTGCATTATGAAGGAAATTAACTTAAAATAAGACAAAAAAATCAAAATTTGACCAGGAACAGGTTTGTATGATATAAATGAATAATGAACTATAATTATGGTGCCACTATTGCGGTATAAATATTGCAAATAGGCATTATGTTATCAGCAGACCATGTTTGCTACGTGATTAATTGGTTTACCAACCGCTATTGTTTTTAAATCAACGTCATGAAAAACCACTTGAGTTTTGCTGAATCGCTGTGGGTTTCCCGTAAGGTTAAAATGTCAAGTGGCGTAACCTTGTTAGTGCAAACTCGAATTCCCGAAATTGTTTGTTTGAACTCGAAATCAATGTTTGTGTTCATGATAAGGGTCTGCTTGATGACGCTGGGCTTTCTGCGGTCAACAAAGCAGCCGCTGCAACGCAAGCTTCAGTAGATGCCGGCGATTGGGTGAAGGCAACGAACCGATGGAGTCTCACTGAGTCTGTGGTACGTCAACTTCTTTTATTTTTTATTCAAATCCATAAAGCAGCATGTCTCTTGTGCTGGTCGTATGCTTTCTCATTCGCAGCAGGTCTTTAAAGCCTCCTTTGGCTAATAATAAAACAAAGTGCCTTGCTTAAGACAACTGCAACCCTTCAACTAAAAGTTGATGAACTAACCAAGCTATTGTGTCAGATACTATATGTTATTTTATTTTACTTTCATAAAAAACTGATAGTTCACTGAATTTGTTGTTATTTCTATGCTAATAACGATCAATTTAAGCACACAATAACAGTATTTGTATGGTTATTTGATACAAATTTAAGGGAAATTTAAGAGTATTGCTGTTTACTGCTTGAAACAAAAATACAATTAAAGCTAAAACCCCAAATAGAAACACAGCCAATAATCAAACAGGGCCACATGGTCCCCAACACATGTTTACTATTTACATTTAAATGCTTTGGTGCAGTAATCTGTACGGACATATCTATCATGTATTTAATAATTAGGAACCGATTAGGCATTCGCGATTATCTAATTTAACCCTTTAACTCCTTTTTGGAATTGCAATTCCAGGCGACGACAAATGACCCTGTGTAACCACATTTTTTATCCAGATTATTCAGAAAACCGATAACGTTGATTTCTACAACATCTTGGCCCCCCACCACGCCACTAGTGCCCTCAGAAGCCACAGGAACATCAGCGCTCTTGTTGCACCAGATTTAGGTAAAATATAGGAATAATAGGAAATGATACTCTTATTTATAAGGCTTAGTACTTTATCTACAAGACAAATGGTTTAAAAGCATACCTTTGTAAAGCTTTTCGGATTTGTGCTTAGCCTTTCAGCCGAAAGGTTGTAGGTTCGAAATTGACAGCTGGCTACCTGTTGTGTCTTTGAGAAAAGCAGTTTGCTATTTTAGCTAAAATGTTGTAGGTTTAAAACTGGTTGGTAGTTATTCGGGTGTGTCTTTTGGCAAGGCACTTGGTGAACATCGCTTTAATCCAGTAAAATAATGGGGTAATTTGAAACAACAAAAAGTAATATACATCACAATACAATAGCTTTAGCAACTTGACAATGTTATAAGATAGTAACTGTTAATGAATCTTTCAGTATAAAATTAGCATTAAAGTGACATGAGCATGATATAAGCATCATGCCCTACCATAACAAAATGTGCGATTGTATAGTGTAATGGGTTAAAGTGTTGCCTTTTAGCCAAAGGGTTGCAGCTTGGACCTGGTTTTGCCTGAACCCACTGAAATTTGGGTTCTACCATATTAAAGTGTTAATATGAGGTGATCTGATAATTACCTGTGTGTTAATGCTTCTTATAGTTTCCTATTCACGAGGACAAACATAAATATTCTATCCCATATATTGATGATTCCCTTTCACAGTCGAAGCTTACGCGATCCACGTTGACGCATACCAAGCCGACCCGCTTGACACTTTGATGAACGGGTATGTGAAGAACTACCTTGGTATCCCAGCCTCTGTAACATGGGGTGGACAATCGAACGACGTGTTCAACGCTCAAAGTGGAGATTTCATGAAGCCGGTTATCCTAACAGGTTTTTATTTAGTTCATGTTTATTTTTTGGTACTTTATTTACCACAGTTATTTAAAAATAGGGAGGCAGGATAAAGCAGAAAAACTACAGGAAAAAAGTAACGTTATCTTTATAAACATTTATAAAAATAGATACTTATAAAACAGTATAAAATTGGTTTAATAAATACTTTTCTTTCTGTTTATATTTTATATACTGTCCTCTTGAGATATTTTTCATCACCATAACCTATTTTTTATCATAATCCACCTTATATCATAACCTACTTATAACTTTAATTTTCCACAGTTGACCAACTGATTGATACTGGAATGAAGGTCGTGGTCTACAACGGCCAATTGGATTTGATTGTTGACACTCCAGGTAAATCGATGGATGGATATTCATGTTTATCCCATGAATGAGAAAATTAGGAGGTTAACACACGTGCAATCGTCAGATCGCGCCCACCATTGGGTTACCGGAGCTATTGCAATGTGTTGTGTATAATTCACACGTTCCTTCAATTTAGTAGAACCTATTAATTCGTTGGGTTCAGGCAATGTCCGTAAAGTGCCTTGCCCAAGAACACAACTGACTAATTAGCGACCAGTTTTGAGCCATAAATCTTTCAGTTAAAAGGCATCGCACGAAACCATCATACTAACAGATCAGACTTCTTGAAGTGCGATTAGATCTTTACCAATTATTAGATCTTTAACAAATGAAGCCAGCAAAACTAACCAAAACTGAATAATCTGGTTTGCTTTTTACTTGCATTCCCGATTTTTAATTTAGTTTCTCTCAAACAGGCCAAGAGATGTGGATGAAGAAATTATCATGGGGAAGACTGGGAGAATTTATGGCCCAAGATTTCACCCCAATGTATGCTTATCAAGGTACGTTGGATATCCTAATTGGAGTTTTAAGTTATGTAAAGTACAAAAGGAAACTAAGTAAGCCAGAATAGCTTGGTTGGTTAGTCAATTGTCTCTTAACCGAAGGGTTGCAGGTTCGAAACTGTTTTCTTTTAATTTTGCAGTTTTCTCTTTTGTAACTTATTTAATTTGTCTTCTCTCACATTACTGGTACTACTGCAGTGTGCTGTGTATGAAAGATATATCTTTATTGTGTCGCCTTTCTATTGAAAGGCGACACACTAAACTACCAGACTAACCGTGCTTAAACTGTAACAACGCAATCAAATTAAAAATTCTGAATTTCAGGACAAGACACCGGTGGTTTTTCCAAGAAAATGGATAACTTTGAATTCTGGTGGGTGTTGAAAGCTGGTCATATGGTGCCTGCTGACGCAGGGGAATTCACTCTGTACATGTTGCATGATATCATTACGACTTAAGTGGAGCATTTCCCTATTTTAAATGTGTTTTTTAATCATTTGGATTGCAGATATTTCTAATTGATTGTAGGTTATTCCTATTTGTGCCTTGCAATGTTATATATACCAATGGAGCAGTAATAGTGTGTGCACTTATTTCAACATTTTCAATTTAAACTAAACCTTTGATTTTAAATAAAGTACCAAATTATGTGCTGTGATGTCCTTTTATTTAAAGAAGGCAAGCTGTATTCAATCGTTACAGATTCAAAAAAATATAGGACTACACCTTCGTACCGTATTCCCAACCATTGAGTCGTCTGCCCAGACATCCAAAAATTCGTCCTAACGGTTTTTGTCAAGTGTTAGGAAAATTTAATAGATAAGAGATAAGATATTCATGTTTATCCCCGTGGATGGAAAAACCAATGGAGTTAACACACGGGCAATCGTCAGATCACCTCGCGCACACCGTCGGGTTACCGGAGCTGTTGCAGTGTGTTGTAGATGATAGACACACTCCTTCAATTTGGTAGAACCCATTAATCTGGTGGGTTCAGGCAATGTCCGTAAAGTGCCTTGCCCAAGGACACAACCAACTAGCTAGCGACCAGTTTCGCACCTGCAACCTTTCGATTGAAAGGCGACGCACTTACCGTTAGACCAACCGGCCGGACAACATACATAAATAGATAGAACAAAGGCAATAAAAACAACAATAATAATCCTCCTAAAATTAACTTTTCTGAAATTGGTTAAGATTTCGGAAAGCGGAAAAACATTAAAATGTGTAGGCCTATGCGAAATATCATTAACAATGGGCCAACTGGTCGTCAATTGAAATAAAGTAAAACTACCGGCCATAAAAATATTACAGTCTACCTCGGGAAAACCTCCCAATCAAAAAAATTTCACGGCGAACTGTTACCAAACATACAAACAGTTGGCTTTCAAAACTCATAATAAATCGTTAGGGCAGTACAAATTAAAAAAATGCAAGCGCAGCAATATATATTATCATGTAAACCCTCCAATATGCAATCCCTCTCAAATCAATGTTAACTTTAATCTTTACACCACATTATTATGAACATAAAAGGAATTTCCAATTACGTTACCTTGTTTCTTAAATGCTGTATACTAACACGCATTTCATTTGCATTGTCCAGTCACAATTAGTCCAACCGGTTTGTCTGGCGGTTAAGTGCGTCGCCTTTTAAGCCCCGTTTACACCAAGCGTACCTCGGCGTACGGCAGCGCAGCGACCATAAAACAAACAAAGAAATATTCGCCCGGCGTACGCCGAGCGCACGCTCAGAAAGTCAAGCTGCGCTACGCCGAAGTTCGCTCGTGTAGCGAATTTCACGGGCGTAGCGAGAGTATGTTATAATATATTTCTATGGCAATAATTGGTTTCCATAGACACGGTGAAGTCGTCTTTAAACGCTTTCAATAAAAGAATACAAACTTTACACTAATTTTAAATAGATACTTAAACTAGTTTAAGTATCTTTAAACTTATACACAGCAGTCGTACAAAAACAAAACTGTATTGCTGCATGCAATTCACCAGCGATTAAACAACTTGTACATAAATTTGGGTAATATGTTACCCTTTTACTTATATGCTTGTAGCCTACAGCCTTTAAACTGTATTGTAAAGACATTTATGTAAACACATCTATTGGTTCTGCCAAATTACATACTATATTTACTGAAATAATTTGCTCAACATTTGTGATGGAAAATATCGAGCTGTCCAAAGAGTTTTTTCTCCGGGGCTGTAAAAAAACCTCCTTGTTTGCCAGTATGGAAAGTACGGCAGCTGCACACTCGAGTTTTTTTTACTGCGTCTTTGCACACTTGGGTAATTTTACACACGCTCGCGAGCTGGCAGTATAAACATCGTATAATATCCAACAAACCTGTAAACCTACCTCTGGACCTCGGGTAATTTACTATCAGTACGTTTTTTGTTACGTAGATAGATATGTTAGCTGATGGATACGATAGATTTAGGATAGAATAATATAAGATTTTTACAAAATAGTAATAAAAAGGAGATTGTGTGCACACTTAAATATTTGGCGCGTGCACACTCGAGATCTCGGCGAAAATTGACGTACTTTCCATACGGGCTTGTTTGTACGCCATGTGATGTCCCTATTTCCACAAAGGAATAAATTTTAAAATCCAATCTACGTTCAGTTTCTAACATAACATATTTTTATTGTTCATTCAATCATTGTCTTGGTGTTAAACTTTCAAAACAAAAGTAAACGGCTAGGCTTTTAGGAAAGTAAAAGTTTATGCTTAGTGATATAGGCTAATCAGTAGTGAACGCGGTTGCCCAAAAGTGCTGTACGCAAACGTGTATATTATTATACGTTTTTATATAAGTCATATAAACATGCGTAATAATTAGGATACCTATTGTGCAGGTAGTTAAAATGTTTTGTTGCATTTTGCTGTTGTTAAAAGCACACCGGTTGTTAAAACTAAATTTGGCTTCTCAATTCACATTTTGATCGTAACCATTATATACACATCGGTTCACTACAAACGCTGCGCTTGGTGTAAACGGTCGTGCGCCGAGCTACGCCGAGTACGCTGCACTCGCAAGTTTGGTCGTTTTCTTTTAATCGAAAGTTTGCAGGTGAAACTGGACGCTAGCTAGTCGGTTGTGTCCTTGGGCAAGGCACTTTACGGACATTGCCTGAAGCCAGCGGATTAATAGGTTCTACCAAATTAAAGGAACATGTGAATCATACACAACACACTGCAATAGCTCCGGGTACCCGACGGTGGGCGCAAGATAATCTGACGATTGCCCGTGTGTTAACCCCCTTGGTTTTTTCATTGACGGGGATAAACATGAATATGTTATCCTATCCACAGAAAGCGATTTCCAATGAAAAAACTAGAATAAACAATTTTGTTTTTTTACGACTGTTAGTTTTGTCGTCATTTCCTGTTATGCTGTTTTTTAGTACGAGTGTAAAAAATGAATAAACCAAACTAAACTAGATGCTAAAGACAAAAAAAAAGTTCAAAGGAATAAATAGAAAGCGAAAACTTGCATCGTAGTACTCAAATATGACTCATGCTGAAATACCTGGGTCACGTCACGTGTCAGTAAGTAAGCATTGCAGGATCGTTAGGAAAAACACAGTAGACAGGAGAATTTACCATGCGATAGGCGATAACCACGTTACCTTATCTCCCTTTGAGACTATAAATGCATTTATTTTTGAATTACATTTGCAGGCACATCTTATTATTGATAAGTTTACCACTTTAAAATCAGGCAATTACCTTTACGTATTTTACGGATCTTAAAATCAAGACAATGGTGTTATCTAAATGTATTTTTCTGTCGATTGCAACATCGTGCGCTATCAGCCTTGTTTGGTTGATGTGGTATAACTCCATTAATGGAAGTAACAAAAAGGGTAAACCAAAAAAGAAAAAATCTCATTTTATTCCTGGGCTTCTAAATGTGGGTAACACATGCTTTATGAATGTCGTTTTACAAAGTTTGGCATCTGCAAGCAAGTTGTATGCTGCATTATTGAAAACATCAGAGACACATAAAAATAAAACCGTCAGGACAACTTTAAGTGAAATTGTAACCGTATTGAATGAAAATACGGAACTGTCGTATTACGACCCTTCTCATTTACTCATTGTGTTAAATAATTTGGGGTGGCATATATCAATGGAAGAACATGACGCCCATGAGTTTTTTCATGTTTTAATGACGACTTTGGATGAAGAACTGAAAAGAACAAGAAAAGAAATTCCGGCTTCATTGTCAAATGCTTTGATTACAATTGGACACAAGCGTCCTAGCATCAAGCAAAGATGCATCAGTGACTTTAATGATGCTTGCAATCTTTTGGATAACAGTTTGGATGTTAATTTGGCTGGGTCTGATTACTTTCAAGGATTGCTCTCAATCAGGTTGACTTGTGGATTTTGTGGCAGAAAAAATTCAGTAAAATTTGATCGATTTGACAGTCTTAGCTTACCGATTCCTGAATTCTGTGGCTGGGCAGGAAAAACTTCAATGACTGAATGTTTGAGGCAGTTTTTCGCACCGGAAAATGTAAGATCTGTTGATTGTGATTTCTGTTCTAGATCGGTTAGGCAACATCATAAAAAAGGCAAACGATGGATACCGACTTGTGGTAAAACTGCATTGGATCTAAACTATATTTCCGATAAGTTATGTGGTCATATTCCATCAATGAAAGTTGAACCGAATTTCGGAGGAACCGCAACAAAAGTTCAAAGAAATTTCAATCGAGAAGTGCGACTTGCAAAGTTACCTCATTGTCTTGCTTTTCATCTACAGAGATTAGTATGGAAAGGAGGGTTTCCTGTCAAAAAACAAAACTATGTCGAATTTGAAGAATTTCTAAATCTTGGTCCGTTTTTGTATTTACACTCTATCAATAACAAAACGAATCCAAACTCTGGTATAAAGCCGAACCCACTTATTGCAAAGCTGCTGAGCAAGAAACACAATTCAGTTCGGTTAAAAACAATGACCAAGTGTGGGTTATTAGGTGGTTCTTCATCATCAGTTTTCAATTCTCAAAGCTCGAAATGTGATGCGTGGTATAAGCTCTGCGCCGTGGTTGTCCATTTAGGTGAATGGACAGGGAGTGGACATTACGTTGCGTATCGGCGGATTTTGTCTGATGCGAGCACACAAAAGTGGGTATTAACATCCGACACATTAGTTCGACCAGCCAGTATTACAGAAGTGTTATCGTGCCCTGCATACATGCTCTTCTATGAGCGTATGTAGTTACTTTAGTGTTATTATTATATTTTATTCTGTTTACTTGTACCTACTTAACTTGTATTTTACCATGAATGCAAAAGTACACTAGCCTATAAGATTACAATATGTCGGTTGGCCAGATTATAATGTTTAGTTTTAAGATAAATTATAATGGTTAATAAATTCATATCAAGCAAACTACCACATTAGAGGGCAATTCTAATGTAGTTTGCACCAATAACTTTTCCTATATAAAGATTAATTACTTTAAAATAGGATGGCCGTTATTTATATACCGATGGTTGGTATATTTATTTTTTGTACCATAAAATTTTCTGTTGCAAGAACAGTTTTCGAACTTATTTTTTTCTACTTTAGTTTTTATTACCCATACATCAACAGTACGAGTTTATTTTTATGAGTCTCTCTTTTATGAGCTGTGCTATTGAGACTTACACTGTAAAATTTTTCTCTTATTTTCGTACAAATCTACTTATCGTTTATGCTCCAAACATGTTAGCAGTGTGTATTACATGGATATATATTTAAAACCAAACTATAACATGTATATATATTATAATAACCAAAAAACATGGATATTTTAATAACTTTAAAAAAATGACTTGGATATATTTATAACCAAAATATAATATTGATATATTCCTAACCAAAACACTATTTAGTTTACACCATGTATATAGTATACCGATATCCATATACTATGTATGTAACGCCACCCATGTACTTACACTGTTTTCTTTTATTAAAAATGTCGTCACATCATACATAAGTATCAATATTTAAGTTGTAATACACTTATTTTGTTCATAAAAAAGGAATTTCAACGTTTTTAAGTGTATTTATTGTACCGCTGGTACAGGTACATAAATAAGAGTTTTAATTAATTTTGTGTATTTTTAAAAGCATCTTGTTTAAATGTGTAAGATTAAGGCATTATGACAAAGTTATGGTTAACAAGACCTGCGTTTTTAATCTGCACTACAAGATATTCAACAAGAGCAGCAACTTCACTTCAGCAGAATCCCACACTGCAAGATAAACTGGACAGACCACCAACTTGGAAACAATGGTGGCAAGGAAGCGTCTCTCAACACCCAGGAATTTGTAATTTACGCACCGTTTCACTCCCGGGTACTTTTGTTAATGTGGCTAAAGAGATCCTTCAGCAGCAAGACTTGAATGTGATAAAGAATGTCGCAGTTGACCTTTCCAACTATCTAGTTTCCAGGCGAACGCCAGAAAACAGATCACTTGGAAAAAAGAGAAAAACCTCCCGCAAATTGCTGACTAATTCTCATGAAAAAGTTGAAGCCTTGGAAGCATTGGGTAACTGGGAACAAATTGAGACTCAGAATACAAACACTGTTAATAGAGAGAATCAGAACGCATATTGGAAGCAAATAGTTTACGACCATCAGAATTCTCATGCGTTTTTGTTGGCAAGAAGTCCTGGTTGTTATGCATCTTCATTTCGTGTTCTCAGTAACCTTAAACATGAGGATTTTAGTTTTACTCCAAAAAGTATGTTAGATTTTGGATCCGGTACTGGTACAAATATGTGGGCAGCAAATAAGCTCTGGAAAGAAAGCTTAAAGCAGTATGTGTGTGTCGATAGCTCTGAGCATATGAATAGGCTGTCACATACGCTTCTTACAACAGCCGACACTGAATCTGACCTTCCGTCTGGAATATTTATCCGGAAATTTCTTCCTGTCTCTTTTAAAATGACATACGATCTCGTGATCAGTTCGTACACTTTATCTGAACAGCCTAGTTTGAAGGAACGATTGATTTTGCTTAAACTTTTGTGGGAAAAGACGTCAGATTATTTGGTTATAATTGAACACGGGAATTTTAACGGGTACCAGATTATAATGGAAGCTCGAAATTTGCTTGTAGGTGGAACAGAGGGGATTAAGGGCCAAAAAACTTGGAAAAACTGGCCAGATAATGCAACTGTAGTTGCTCCATGTCCCCATGATGGCCCTTGTCCTATGTGGGGTTCTAAAACTTCCTGCATTTTTAGCCAAACGTACAATGTACCAAGTTTTGCAAAACTGTTCAACAACAAGGGTACTGCGTCGGAATCGTTTTCGTATGTCGTGCTCAAGAAAAACTCCTTTGTAGAAAATACCCAAAAGACCCACAGTTGGCCCCGTGTTGTAGGTGGTCCCCATGAGCACAAAAGTTGCGTCGACTGCAGCGTATGTACCACAGATGGCAATTTGGAGAATCTTCATATTACTAAAAAGATTCACGGCACTAATCTTAAATCCATGGTTAAGAAGTGCCATAGGGGGGATTATATTCCGTTTGAAGATGCCTTAGTTTCTTAGTTATCTTTTCATTTATTATATATTTAATGCTTTAGTTTTATTTGCTACAAGGCTTCGATTTCTGTATTTAAAATGCAGATTTGTTTGACAATATTATATTGTCTTTCTAAATAATGTTGTGGTTTAGTTGTTCACCTTCCAGCTGAAAGCTTATTCAATCAATATCATTTACTGGCTAAATGCAAGCTACATAATTCTATACTTAATTAGCTAAGAGTCATGTGATGTTATCTTGAACAAATTCATTTTGTAATTATTGACAAACAACACTGTTGACTACCTTTTTATCTCTTTGCATTTAAGTAGATAGATAAAAACAATAGCATTGTGTGTGAAAATATAATGCAAACAGAGATCTATTCTTAGAATGGGAAGCAGGAAACAGGTAAGAACAAATGGTCATTAAAGGATATTCATGTTTATATCTATAAATGTGAAAATGCAATAGGCGTTTAACACATAGACCATTTTCCTATCATCTTGTGTGTGTAAACTGTAAACCCTTGGGTTACCGAAGATATGCAGTGTATTGTGTATGATTCACATGTTCCTTCAATTTAGTAGAACCCATTAATCCGCTGGGTTCAGACATTGTCCTTAAGTGCCTTGCTCAAGGACACAACCGCATAGCTAGTGACCAGTTTCGAACTTGCAACCCTTTAGAAAAGAATAGCGCACTCACCGATCAAGCTAGTCGGTCCGACATTTTAATTGTCTTTCAAATGAATTTGATGACGTTTTCAATCACACAGGTCCAGGTCGATATTAAATTTTTCGCAAACAGCAGGGATTTAGTCGGAATTGAATCAGAGAAGTTATCATTACCAGAAGATCTATCTACAACTGAGCTCTTTGAAATAATCAACTCAAAATATCCAAGGTTTGATGATCTTTGTTTAACTGCAGAATATGCAGCAGCATACAATAGTTAAAAACTGCAGATTATTATATAGTAATTCAAATTTAGTAAATATACCTGTCCGTGTCAATGTAGGTATATTAAAATATTACTACCTTAGTTTTGCTGTTGCCATAGGCGTTGATTCCCGGGGTGGCATAGGACCCTTGAACAATATGTTAGGTGACATTATAAGAAATAAACTGTACTTGCCTTTCCATTTTTTACCGATTGAACAGCTTCTTTGAGATTTAAATGACAGCAGAAGAATTTTGCATACCAGTTATAGATTATTTTAGCGAAGTTGCTGATTTATTTAAAACTTGTTGCAAATAAGTAATGCTATGCCCCCACCCCAGTTTTCGTTTAACAAGATAAAATCCAGGCTAATGCCATTTATTGAAGTTTTGCGATAAGGCCACAGCTACTGGTTTTTCTAGTGGTCAAATTGCTTCTTTAGATGTTTTTTGTTTTCCTGCCTTTCTTGGAACATTTATTTCACAGTATATTTTAAGTATAATGCATTAGCAAAAACTAAACTTTATTTTTAGGTTAATTTTAACTTAATAAATATACACTGATTAAGAAAAAACTAAATCGTATTTTTAAGTCACTTTAACTTATCAAATATATACAGATTGTCAGTGCTACAGGGTTGTTTCACACTCGCACTAAACGAGGAATACATTGAACGAGATTCGAGTGTCCCCATCAAGCTAACACAAGGCAGTGAACTTGCTGTTATACCTCCCCTTAGTGGTGGATAATTACAATGAACGACATCATTTTGACTCACGATCATCTGGATGTGCAATCCACTGTGGACAAAGTCTCATCAGATGACTGTGGAGCTGTTTCTGTGTTTTTAGGTGAGTGGCGATTGTAAGTACCTGATGTCCGCAGTCGAGTTGTGATGTAATCGCAGCTTTTGACGTGTTTGATGTAATGTCAGAATGAACATTTTTCTGTCTCTTTTTTAATAATTCATTTTTTATATGTTAGGAGTATACCAAATTTACTCTCTATTGTATTATTAATGTGTTTTAATGGTTGTCGCATTGCCTTCTTTTTCCCATTTTCCAATTTTTCATTAAAGCTTTGTGTTTTTATCTTGGAAACAAAAACTAAACCAAACTTTCTTAGGTACCACAAGAAACCACTTCAAAGGTAAAAAGGTCGTCCAGCTCGATTATGAATGTTACGAAAACATGGCAAAGAAGGAAATGCTGAAAATCTGCGAGATTATGAGAGAGAAATGGCCCGATATAATGCACATTGCAGTGCATCATCGATTGGGGTAAGTCTGAGCAGCTTTTGCTTTTTTCTAATTTAATTTACATTTAGAGACATATTCAAGCAATACTTAAAGAGGGAAAAAAGAAAGGGAAACTACTTACTTAAACTATGGGAAATTTTACACTTGCCCTAAACACTCATCTTAACCCCAGAACTAACTCTAACTCCAACCCCATGTTTAAAACTAACTATAATACCCTATTTGGGATGGGATATTCATGTTTATCCCCAAGAATGGAAAAAACCAAGGGGTTTATGACACAGGCAATCGTCAGATTACCTCGCGCCCACCGTCGGGTTACCAGAGCTATTGCTGTGTGTTGTATATGATTCAGACGTTTCTTTAATTTGGTAGAACCCAATAATCCCGCTGGGTTCAGGCAATGTCCGTTAAGTGCCTTGCCCATCAAGAACACAACCGACTAGCTAGGGACCAGTTTTGCACGATTGAGTTCATGGTAAATGGCGAAACATTATAAACTATGTTTCTCCGTTTTCGATGTAAAATTACTCCACTACTCTATCTGTAACTTCCGGATATTTTATCTTATTGATGTTTGACATTCCCAAACCCAATGGATTAATGGGTTCTACTAAAACTAAAAAACTTAATTACACACAACAAACTGCAATAGCTTCGTTAATCCAAAGGTGGGCGCGAAGTAATCAGACGATTGTCCGGACAATAAATCCTGCATTTTCGCATTCGGACATAAAATAAAAAGTTTGGTTTATTCATTTTTTGCCTCAGTATTAAAAAATGGCAAACGAATCAAATCATGACACAGGAACAGAAAAAGACGGCAAATTAACAAACATTCGTTAAAACACGTCATTAAAAAAAGATATCATTTAATAAATATAGCGGACTCATTTAATAAATATAGCGGACTCATTTAATAAATATAGCGGACTCATTTAATAAATATAGCGGACTCATTTAATAAATATAGCGGACTCATTTAATAAATAAAGCGGATATCTTATCCTAATGACCCCAATATTCTACAACATGCCTTTTTACGGCTCCATTGATAGTTTTGTTTTCTAATTCCAGCACTGTACCAATAAGAGAGGGAAGCATACTGATAGCTGTTTCCTCACCGTTTCGCGTTTCTGCCATGCACGCCACGCAATATTGCATCGACAGTATCAAAGCCACCGTCCCGATCTGGAAGAAAGAAGTGTACGCGGACGGTACAATAAGCTGGAAGGAGAACAGCGAATGCACGTGGAAATCGAAACCATAACCATTGTGTTCATTTGATTGACGCTCACATTTTTAATCGTGTTCATATGATTCACCATCAATTTTGCGTCGATTTATCATTTTAGATTTCACCAAGCTTGCTTTGAATCAGTAACCACGCTTCCATTATTTGTGCTACATTGGTTTGGTTTATAATTAGGACAGGACAGGATATTCATCTGTATTCCCGTGAATGGGAAAACCAAGGGGGTTAACACGCGGGCAATCGTCAGATCACCTCGCGCCCACCGTCGGGTTACCTGAGCTATTGCAGTATGTTGTATATAAATGAGACGTACCTTAATTTTTTAGAAGCCATTTTTTTATGTAAAGCATATAACCGACCAGCTATCTACCAGTTTTTAACTTACAACCTTGTAAAAGAGTTATTTGGGTATATTCCCGCTTGTATCAACTGTAAAACACACGTTGGTCACACGCTAATTCATCAACCTAGGATGTAAAAAATACAGTGGCTGTTACATTACTTCTTCATACGTTTACTCCTATTTTACAATTCACTAAAGAAACTGATGCTTCCTCGCAGCCGCCGAATTCGAAAAGGGCTATACAAATCAAGAACGTGAAATTGCCAAAGGCGAATCATATAAATAAAATGTTACCAAAATCAACCAACCATAAACAATCAATAAACCAAAAAACTACTGCAGCGGTGCAATATAACAGTGGCAGCGGATGTTAATTGCATTTCTTTGTTTTATTTTCAATGTTTAACGATTACATTACAAACACGCCTAAAACAATAGTGTAATAAGCTAACACATATTTTAGCAGGTATAGTTAAAAACAACAACATTCTGAAAATATGAATGACTGCATATACCTGAGAGAAAAATATAATCATCTTGATTATATTCCTGAATATATACACTTTGTTGTTTGGTATAAGGAATACCTGAGAGAAAAATATAATAATCTTGAGTATTGCACTTTGTTGTTTGGTAACCGACTGTAGTAAAGGCATGTACAGACGATGCAAAATAAAGTGATTTTGTATTGACGCACTCTTTTTAAGTAAAATCATATGGGGTATTTTTATATGTCTAAGTTTCGAACCCATGATGAGGTAGTTGTTTTACCGACACAAGCTTCGAACCCAAGATGGGTATGTCACTTGCCGTTTTTATATATATGAGAAGGTATGTGTATCGGTCGCGCTAACCATTCGGCCACGCGACCATGAAAGAATAGGAAATGAGCGAGATGCGTATTGAATGTGTGTGAGTGCATAGCGCCACCATTAATAATGATTAAGGCCCATGTACAAACACATCAGTACAAAAATAAACTTTTATGTAACATACACATATAGGCATTTATATACCGAAGAGCTAAAATTAAATTTCTTTTTGTTTTTCTTCGAATTTTCGTTCGTCGTCTCTCAGCGAATAAATTTTGAAACCATAGTAACCCGCCATTTCGTTGGTGACTCGGTAAATGAACAAAAAAACTTCGACGGCGCTGAGGAACTGTATATGAACGGAATTATGACCTAAAGACCTTAGCTAAATGCATAATACACAGTGGTGTGGTAGAGTGGTACAACTATATTCGTCCGATCGATTAGTCTTGCATTTTAGTGCCACACGTTTCAACCGAAAGGTTGTAGATTCAAAACTGGTCGCTAGCTAATCCGTTGTGTCCTTGGGCAAGGCACTTAAAGGACATTGCCTGAACCCAGAAGATTAATGGGTTCTATTAAATTAAAAAAAACGTGTAAATCATGCACAACATACTGCAAAAGCTCCGATAGCCCAACGGTTAGCGCGAGTTAATCTGACGACTGCCCATATGTAAACCCCCTATGTTTTCCCATTCACGGAAATAAAAATAAATATCTTATCCTATCCTATATATATTCTACCAATTAGCTTATAGTGGGTTAGTGCGTTGTTTTTCAGCCAGAGGGTTAATGTAGGCATTAAACTCTTCGTTAACTAGTTTGTTAGGTCCTTGGGCAAGGTTCTTAGCGGATATTGCCTGACCTTGTGTAATGGTGGCAACTACTAAATTGAAATAACGTCCAAATTCTAAATCATACACAACACACTGCAATAGCTCCGGTAACCCGACGGTGGGCGCGAGGTGATAGGACGATTGTCTGTGTGTTAATCCCCTTGGTTTTCCCATTCACCGGTGAAACATGAATATCCTATCCTATCTTATATAAGGTATGCATTATATCTAACGAAAGAACAATATTACAAGGACTGTTATAACACACACTGTTATAAAATAGCAAATTAAATATATATGTGAAATAGGACTTGAGAAAATGTTACCTTTCACTGTATTTAAAATTTATTCGAATTAAATCCGGGTGTTCTATTCTAATTATTGACAGCAATCCGACATATTTTTAAGGAGACTTACGAAAGTAATCTTGATTTATTTATTTTCTTTAATCGACACAAGTTTTGAACCAAAGATGGGGACGTCACTTGGGCCGTTTTTATATATATGAATCGGTATTTGTATTGGCCGCGCTAACCATTCGGCCACACGAGACTTACGCAAGCAATCTTGATCATCAATCCAACCTCAACAAACGGTGAACCACAACCCCAAGTGGCAAGAGAGTTGACAGTTAACCCGAGTAGCGGGAGAAGCGAAACATCGTATGCTGATAACCCCTTGTTCAAGATGTGAAAAAGCTGTCAAAACAAACAATTAAAGCCGTTTACACTTTTGTTCGATCCTTCGTTGGGTAATGCGTCTTTAAATTTCTTTAAAAATGCCGTTGTAACTTTGATGTTTTTAAAAGTAAAGTAAAATATAATTGTAAATATTTAACCCTAATAATTGTGCAAACTAATGTACCTATTTAATTGTTCAAGCTTCAGTAATTGTTACATAATATGTTAGTGTGATATGTACGGTTGGAGTCCCGGTTTTGTGTAGTTTTTATCGCGATTTTAATAAAAATGCGTCGCATTTTACTACTAACCACAATTTTTTGAGCTTGTTTAGCGAAGAAAAATCCCACCAGAAGAAGGTATATCAATAATAGTTTTTCTTGCTTGATAACATCTATGTTGATGACGTAGCTAAATGCGATGAGAGAGTGCCCGATAAGTACAGTGGCTACTGGTCTGATTGACCCCTGCCAGAAATACGACAGATAAAGAGAGTATGTTGTACAGTATCGTGGCCGAATGGTTGACGCTTCTGATACAAGCATCGAATTTTTTACCACGCTCAGTTTCAAACTCAGTTTCGAAAAATTAAACCCTTAGTAGGCTTGTTACTAAGACCTTTTTAGGATATAAATATGTATATGTATCGGTCGCGTTAACCATTAGGCCATGTTACCGTACACAAGCACCGATTTATAAACAATATCTTAGCAACATGACCATCTTGTGTTCCAAACTGAGCTCGGTTAAAAATATGTTACTACATACGCAATCTAGATGAAATATCGCACAACTCACACGTACGAGTATAGGTTTTGATACCGTCTGTATGGCTAGTCTATTAAATACTTTTTCTTCGTTTGTTAATATATATATATATATGCCCGTGTGTTATATATATATATATGGGTGGCGCCGATTAGCTCAGTGGGTTAGCGCATTGCCTTTTTCAGTCGAACGGTTATAGTATCGAAACTGCTCGCTAGGCAGTCCGTTGTATAATTGAACGTAGTATTTACAATTATGCATAATTTGTTATGAAACAAATTAAAAAAACTCGCACCTTTTGGTGAGATGCGATGGCTCGGAGATTTCGAAGAATCTTGAACGCCCCAGTCACATTTGTTACCACGACTATCGCGTCCGCCAGAGTCAGGTGCAAGAACAGCTGTGAACCATCAACCAGTTATAATACACGTCTTCCAACAATAAAACGGTTGGGCTAAATTTAGTTTATTTATATTTTGGTCTGGTATTAAATAGCAGAAAATACACAAATCACAGCACAGGAACAGGAAATAAGAACAGTGGATAAAATGCGTCATTATAAAAGGATGACCAAGTATTTAGTGACGTATTTTCAACGAATAGATTCTGCATTCGATCCTTACAACAATACACTCAAGTTGAAGGACATGTAGACTACACACAGAGAGAGTTTTCTGTAACATCTTTTTTGCCTTTCTTTAAAACAATTTATTGTTTCGGATTACAAAAAATACTTGTTATAATAAAAAATTATGATTTGCCTTGATTTGCCAGACGCTTGAACCGTATATGGATGTGACAAGTAGCAACAGCATTCCGGAAACCTGGACCTCGGTCATGTCAATTCTGTGGAAGTAAATGGAGATTTAAGATTTTAACATCAGGTTAAACCACCGTAATGGGTGTTTGTAAGGTAAAGGATATGGTATAGGAAAAGATATTCATGTTTATCCCCGTACATGGGAAAACAAGGGGGTTACCACACGGGCAATCGTCAGATCACCTCGCGCCCACCGTCGGGTTATATTGCAGTGTGTTGTGTATGATTCACACGTTCCTTCAATTTGGTGGAACCCACTAATTCGCTGGGTTCATGCAATGTCCGCTAATTACCTTGTTAAATAATACAAAGTTATAATATAGCTTGAAGCTGGTTTCGTTGCCAAAACATTTTGGCTAACTGAAAACCGCCGACCCTAATTACCGATTAAGCTGTTCGACCGTACGATGCGACAAATACGGCCTATCGTCAGATCACCTTGCCCCCACCGTCGGATTACCAGAGCTATTGCAGTGTGTTGTGCAGGATTGAGACAAATAAGCTAAATTTGAAAGAAACAACCTGTTTACCTGTCAGTGAATATATATCCAGTCGTAAAAGATCGCCAATGAACGGAGAAAAACGTCAGGTTGCCCAGTAAGAGCGTAAACAAGCACACGCCCGTGTTTGAACCCAACAACAGGGCATTCGCTGTGCTCAGGTAGTAAAGTGCTGTAGAAATAAAATCAGGTCATTGGAGATAATTTTAGCACAGTCGAAGGGTTGACAGGGTTTATTTCTTGTTTTCGTGATGGCTTAAATTCTTCACGTCAACACATAACAGAGTGTGACTTTTCCTTATTATAAACACAGCCTCTATTATGAGCATTCGCCATTTAAACATTCGCCATTTAAATACAATAAAATGTTTTTGCACAATGATTCAGGCCGATGTATTGGTAGCGGTTAAAACAAAGCATAGTCATAATTTAAATAGGATATTTATGTTTATCCCCGTATATGGGAAAACCTAGAGGTTAACACACGGACAATTGTCAGATTACCTCGCGACCACCGCCGGTTGACATTGCAGTGTGTTGTGTATGATTTACACGTTCCTTCAATTTGGTAGAACCCATTATTGCATACAACTTTAAACCCCATTAAAATATTCATGTTTATTCTCGTGAATGAGAAAGCGCAAGGGGTATTATTACACGCCAAAACGTCATATCACCTTTTTTCCAATAATAATCCATTGGGTTCGGCCAATTCCCGCTAAGGGACTTGTTCAATGACACAACCGAGCAGTATGAATGAGCAACTTTTGTCAGAAAGACGACTAAGTCCCAAACTTTTCGGTTGGACAACACTATTTTTAGGGGCATATACATTATATTCTCTTTGTCAGGACGCTTCGTGTTACATCTAATAATGTGTCTAATTGATAATGTGTTATCGTGGGTCGTTATGATACCACGCATTTGATCTTAGCTACTACTTGCACAAAGAGCTACAATATCAATAAAAAATGGTCGGTTGTGTCCTCAGACAAAGGCACTTAACGGACAGTGCCTGAATCCGGCGGCTTAATGGGTTCCCTTAAATCGAAGGAACGTGTGAATCATACATAACACACTGTAACCCGACAATAGCTCTTGTAACCCGACGGTGGGCGCAAGGTGATCTAACGATTGCCCGTGTGATAACCCCCCTGGTTTTCCCATTCACGGGGATAAAGATGAATATCCTATCCTATCCTATCCAACAATATCAAATTAAAATATCGAATTTTGAACTCAGTACTCACTACTGCACAATGAGTCACATCCATGATCAAACATCTCCTCGATGCCGCTATTTCTACCAGTCCGTCTGCATTGCTTCCCATCAACAGCGTCCATGGTTTGATAGATGAATAAACACACCGCACTGGTCAAGTGTACCCAAAGAGGCGTCTGTATGTTATATATTTAAACATTTCTTTTTAACTGCGCCAAAGCTTTGAACCTCTTATGGTTTGTCTCTTAGGTCGTTATTATGCAGATTTCGTATATAAATCGGTCGCGTTAACCATTTGGGCGCACAACTTTTCTTTTTTTATCATATTGGTTAAGGAACACATTAGTAATCACTGTATGTTATATATATGATATTTTTTTCCCGGGCCATGTTTAGAAACCATCATGCGTCGGCCGTTTTTGGACAGATTCCGTATATTATCAGTCGCGTTAACCATTCGGGCGGACAACCGATCACATTAGTCATAGATTCTTTCGTCGACTTAGGCCTATACTCACTTGTTCCGCCAATGTTGGTGAGTAAATGAAAACCAGGGCTGTGCTTAAAACAGTCACTAAGAAGCCGAGAGTTGTGATTACATTTGGACTTGTTCTTTCTGGCACGAAACGAAGGGCGTAGTTCCACCAAGCTAAAAGAGAAATATAACTGCATTAGAATAGGTTATTCATGTTTATTACCGTGAATGGGAAAACCAAGGGGGTTAACACACGGGCAATCGTCAAATCACCTCGCGCCCACCGTCAGGTTACCAGAGGAGTTGCAGTGTTTTGTGGATGGTTCACTCGTTCCTTTAATTTATTAGAACCCATTAATCCGCTGTGTTGATTGAGGCAATGTTGATTAAGTGCCATGATCAATCATACAGCCGACTAGCTAGCGACCAGTTTCGAATCTGAAACCGTTTGGCTGAAAGGCGGCGCACTAACCCACCACCCTAGTATGTCCGACATATACTTTTTCCTGCCCTTTGAATATCACGAAGTTAACAGTTAAAAGGAAACAACTAAAACATATAACCTATACGGTTAAATAAAGCAAATAAAGAACAAATAATATAATAAAACTCATACTTTGAAGATAGCTATCCAGAATAGTTGTCCCCGTCACACAATATTGCCATTTTTCCAACTCCTGGAAATCTAGGGAACTTAGTAAAACCATAATTAAGGCACCAAGGGACACGAAGAAGCCACGAGTTAGCGCGTTCACTTGTAAATATTGTTACAAGGGCTAACCTCAATAAATCAGTACTGAAAAGAAAAAAGTTTGTGTCGATTCGGGTGAAAGTCCACTTAGCATAAGTCACTCTTCGGAAAAATTGAGAAGAAATTTGGTTTTCGTAAAACGTTTGACCCTTCAAAATCACCGATTAGAAGATATCAACTCAAATTGAAACAAATCGAACTAAGATCAGGCAACTATCATGACCTTGATATACCTTAACCTAGGGATTTTATCCTTTTTATAATCTGTGGCCTTCATTTTTGTTTTGAGAATATTTCGTGGCTCACTTTTTAAAGTTAATGGTATTTTTTAATGATTATTTTTTGTTGGTATTCGCACCTATTGCTGGTACTGAATCTGTCCTTGCGACCACCAACTAACAGTCCTCAGCCAAAACTCCTCACAATAAATTGGGGTGTAAAAAGTGAAATAAATTGGGCTGAAACGCTACACTGGTATGGATTTGTACTCCAGCGTCAATGTAGAAAATAGAGGTCTATTAAGTCTTCCTTAAGTAACCCTAACGTTTCTAAATGCTGATACTCCATATTCCGCATTTTGAAAACATAACAACTGCGGATCATTTCTTGATCCTAGACAGCACACCACAGTCGAAGTTGACGGTCAAAAATGTTCTTCGCTATTTACAGACATTTTACATCGTTCTGTATTTACGTTAAACGATCTGATCGCTATAAAATAAAATAAATTACAAAACTTTTATTTTTATTTCGTGTGTGTGGGGTTTTCCCTGGGATAAACCTTAAGATTTGGGCTTCATGTCTATCAAAGTGATGTTAGCTACCAAGTGTGACAGTTTAGCTTCTGTATAACAACACCCTTTATTAGATTTCGGGCGAAAAAAAACGTCTCTCGTATGATAACAAATATACTTAGTAATTTTTAAGTAATTAAAAAACCTGCAACACCAATGATAATGGATTGTCGGTAAGCACTGGACCTTACTATATAACTAAAGTAGCATAGCCTATAAGAACATGCGGGCGTAAGAGTACTTCACAGTAATTTATTGCACGCCTATAGAAGTTTATATTTCAATAAATGCACGGTAGTTCTACGTTTGAAATCACATTGTTTTTTTAACAATCATGTGTGTAGGTCATAATAATATATTCCGGATGGGGACTTTGACATCGGTCTGGTCTATATTGGAAACGGAAGACCACTTTATTGTTATCGACTGGTTAACTCGTAACTTTATTCTAAAAACAAATTTCGACTAATGCATTTTTAGACCACTCCATACTAATACTGTGCGTTTTTATTATTCGTGTACGAAAATATCAAAAATCATGTGGTTTATATAAATGACACAAGCCTTTACAGCTAAACGAATAATTTGTCCGTGAGAATAAGCGAACATCAAGTTAAGCCGGGTAAATCGAATGTCTCAATATCATTTAAGGTGCAAACAGTTAATAGGTTTTGTAAATCATCCCTATTTTCGTGGTTCACTCTCTAATATCGAGTTTTGGCAGATTTAGAATTATCAAAATAAAAGTTTTACATTTTAATTACGCATTTGTTACTTAATTAGTACAGTTTACTAACTGATAATAAAACTCATGTTGGTGTTTACATGCCAAAGTCTGTTACTAATCTAGGATCTATAATTATCAACAAATCAAGCTTCACCATTTAATCACACTTATGCTACTTATTTAATGGTCCTGTACAGTGGCAAATATTAAAAATGAGTTAGGTATCTACATTTCATAGTATGAATACGTACAATTGTGTTCATTTGGTTATAGATTTATACATACACTTTTTTTGTAAGCTCTTTTTTTTTCGCACGCCAATAACGGACATATATTATACATACATTGCCGGGTTTTGTTCTTTAGTTTGCGATAAGCAAACTACAAATTTAAATATCTTTCTCAAAAGCCGCTGTTAGAAATTACTTGTTTTATTAGTTATATTCTATATCACATAAATATGAAAAGCCTTGGTAAGTGCTGCACTTGAAACTTTTTAGTGGAATTTCATTTTTGGGCTTTTTCTTTTTCCACTGTGACCCACACTTTCCGGGCCACCCCTTCTCCTAAAGATGACTCCCCCATTGCACGGGTCTCTTTAGCGCACACTTTTCTTCGAGGCTTAGTGTAATAGTGTAATTTTTGTTTATAAAGAATTAATTATTTTTTTTATTTTTTTATCTAGGTTTAGCGGCCACGTCTAATTTTACCGAATTTTAATAATTTAATACTTGTTTTTAGACGTGTTCTAACGGCTGTCGTTTTTTTGTAGAACACACGTTTTAGTTTATTCATTTTTTGCACCAGTTTTTAAAAATGGCAAACGAATATAATTACGATACAGGAACGGGAAAATACGGCAAAACGAACAGTCGTTAAATCACGTCATTAAAAAAGGATTTAAATTAATAAATATAGCGGATGCGGCCGCCAATCCTAAAACTTGATAAATGTTTAAATCCAGAACAAGCAAAAATTACTACAGAAATATTTTTGACTCAAAATACACATTTTACCCGAAAGCGTATCTGTTATGTTAGGAGAGGATAGGATAGGATATTTATTTTTATCCCCGTGAATGGGAAAACCAAGGGGGTTAACACACGGGCAATCGTCAGATCATCTGGCGCCCATCGTTGGGTTACCGGAGCTATTGCAGTGTGTTGTATATGATAGACACGTTACTTCAATTTGGTAGAACCCATTAATCCGCTGGGTCCAGGCAATGTCCGTAAAGTGCCTTGCCCAAGGACACAACTTACTAGCTAGCGATCGGTTTCGCACCTGCAACCTTTCGATTGAAAGGCGACGCACTTAACCGAAAATTCCCCAAATTCACATTTCATAGTATATTTCGTATATTGCACACCCAACGTAAATTTTCCGAAATAGGTTAAAGATAAGTTTAGGGCAGTTGTTTCCAAACCTTAGTACGCGACTAAGCTCAGTATACCTATAAATCACAATAAACTTACTGAAATAGTTACGACAAGGCGATTGTGGTTGGAGTAATTACGCTTATTCAAATGGGTAAACATAAAACAATATTCTATTTTGGGGTCATTTTTGATGATACTTTTATATTTTTATTTTTAACATCTATTAGAGAATTTAAAACATTGAAGAATCATTTTCGAACCAACGAGTTAACAAGACAAACCCACCACATGCTCTTATTCTGGTGTCAGCTAAATGCCGCAACTTTTCGTGATTTCATTTGGTTTAACCTCCTTGTGTATATGTTTCCTTAAAATGGGTGTGGTCAAATGGTTAGCAGGACCTATGCATATAGCAACTATATATAAAACCAGTCCAAGTGATGAGCTCATCGTGGGTTCGAAACTTGGCTCGGTAAAAAAGGTTTTATTTTGTTTTTCGAAGGCATTCTATAACGATTGTCGTTTTATTTTAGTTTAGTTTATTTTTTGTTTCCACGATAAAAACACGAAGCAGATCCTAAATACGTCGAGATAAAACGTGAAAATAGACAGTTGTAAAAACACGTCTAAAAACCAATCACTTACTTTCTCGAGCTAAACCTACATTGTTTTACCCATATTTTCCAACTTCCCCTTTTTTATTTTAAAGCATATTATTCTTTAATTAGTGTTATTATTAGAACAAACCAAAAAAACATAATTGAATAATGTGTTCTTTGGGACCAAACATACTCATTGGGACCACATTTATTTAATCGCTGCCTAACATACATTATAAAACATGTGTTATTTTTTCGCGGTAACTGTACTTTTGTATTTAAGCAGTAGTGATATAAAATAGTGTACCCCTCTTTTGCTGTATTGGCGACGCGTTGCCTGCAAATCAAGCATGTCTCTAACGTTTTCAGTACCAGCTCTACGCTCGTGCATGCGCTCCAGCTGTGTAATAAAACGTATATGCCTGGATCGAAGGCAAAACCAATTTCGTACATTTTCCGTCTCTTTACCGGCCCTTTGGGAAAACAAAGGGAAATCGTTGGATTACACGGACAGCTCATCCCACCCTTCGAAAATGAACTTGGCGAACACTGTCGGTGACATGTCACCCAACGACGAAGGCTACACACTTACAAACATCATTGGACTTAGTACTGCGGCTGCTCTCGTTCTAGTTATGGGTTACGCGATATTTTTTAGCACTTATGATTTAGAATTGGAAGAGAAATTATGTGCGACTGTTCCTGGATACCGAGATGAAATGAGTAAAACACCAGGTTATGTGGAGAAAATAGAACAATTGCAGGAACAAAGAAGTAATACGAATCTTACTAAAAAAAGTTAAAATAAACTTCATTTCCATTTTTAATACTTTCTTTCGTTTTTTTTGTATTTTGTTCCTGAGTATGTCTTGCATTTTGATTCTTAAGTTAAAGAGTAGTTCCAATATCTACTTGGTCTTTTCTTTTTTTTGCATTTTATATTGGCGGTTTCCTTATCATTAAATTTGTGTAGCAAGATACCGCACATGGTTCTCGATTTTTGATGTCATAGTTTGGAATCACAGGGTTTATTTATACTTGTTTTGGTCTTTAGATTAATAAGAAATTGCTTTAACGCACAACAGTGAACAATTGCAAATAAGAACAAATTCTAAACTCCAACATAACGAACTTGTAAAGTTATGTCAACCATTATATACCGGATTTCTACTCTAAGGAGTGTGGTTTCAACCAACTGTTTTCAAAAATTTGCCTTGAAAAGATTCAGTTTATCCTCTACAAGTTCCTTAAAAAGATCAAACGAAAAACGCGCAAGACCTCCCATTCCTAATTTTACTAGTTCGGATGAAAAACGGGGAAGTGCTTCAAAGAAAGGTTTACTTGTTGCAGGTGTCCCGTTGACGCTTTTGGCGACTATTGTTTATGTGTTTTTCTTCCACATGAAAAAGGAGAGGTTATCCAGTGAGAACGTCCCGGAATACTCAGAGACATTTAAAAAGACGTATGTCAGTAGAATTGAAGCAGTGCAAAAGAGTCGCCAACGCAAACAGTTGGATGCAGAACTTAACGCCTCAAATTAATTTTAATTTCTAAGCTGTGATTATTTTTCTGCTAAAATTTTGATATTGTTCTATGGTTATAGAT
>CH000786.1:116752-129612 GCA_000149265.1 Ciona savignyi | reverse complement strand
CGAAATCTCAACAACGTCAGTGACGTAATACGGGAAATCCCCTAACATAAAATGAAATACATATTTGCTCATAACTCTTTAACCAAAAAATATTGGAAGAAACTGATTTGATTTTTGAAATCAGCGTATTTTTTTCCATTTATTAAGATATTCTTAAAATTGACTTCAGTTCCCCTTTAATACAGTTATTTAGTTATTTTTACCCTATTTATTAAAACTTCTCACTGAGGTAATGTGGTCTGTTTTTAATCTGACTATATTTAGAGAAAACAAAATAATACTAATGTGTTAAGTCTTGTAAGTTCAATCTTTTTTTTGTTTAAGCAGAAATTAAAATTTTGTTTAATGCACTGCAAAAGCTTTGCCAACCCGATGGTAGGTGTGAGGTAATCTGACAATTGCCTATGTGTTAAAAACGCCCATTGCGTTTTCCCATTTACAGGGATAAACATAAATATCCTATTCCTATTCTATTCTAACCAGGCCTTGCAACATAATTTGGGTGATGCAAATGGTAATTAAGAGAGCGACTTTTCGGTTTAAAACAACATGTGCTTATTCATAAAGCGAACATTAATATTTGATTTTTACAAGCGAATGGTTTAAATTTTATGCTATTCCATAGGATCCTGGTATCCTGGGCTCTAATCGGTCGTGCCTTCATTCTGTGCTCACTATCTTATCACTGGAGGGCAGTGTTGATACACAAGAGGGTGTGAGCGTTACCCAACCACTCAGCGTCATAGAAACACCAAAGTTATCGGAGCTAAGCTACCAACTCGTACACAAGCTGGCAGCTAACGTGGATACTTCAGCTCCAGTGTTAAGGTATGGAATGTATACCCAACAATATTTCGGCTTAATAATTGGTTGATTATAGTTTCCTTTTCCATTCCTGCTGATTACTTGGTTAATTGGTGTGTTTCCTTTCCCTTTACGGCTAAAATACTTGGTTGATTAGTGTGTTTCCTCTGGTTGATTAGGCCTAGTGTTTCCTTTCCCATTCCAGCTGCATACTTAGTTGATTTGTGTGTTTCCTTTCCCTTTCTGGCCAAAATATACCCATTCCGGCTAAATACTTAGTTGATTAATGTGTTTCCTTTAAGTCGAATGCTTGTAGGCTCGAAACTGGTCGTCATTCGTTAAGAGTTAATGCTTGTGTGAATAATGTTCTTGTGGTGTCCCATTCACAAGGATAAAACAAATATTCTATGCTTATGCAAATTTATTGTAATTTTAATTTAGCTGAAAAGCTTTCACAGGAAATGGAAAATCATTTCTTTGTATGTCTGTTTAATAATTATTTTTTGTCTGTTTAATGATTAATTCTTGCCTTTCCCACGCACAAGGAAAAAACATGAAAAACCCTAATACAAAACTTAAATGAAGCTAAAAAGCTTTTGCTGAAAAATAAAAATCATTTTTTCGCGTGTGTCTCTACAATAATTATTTTTTAATATCCAGATATTTGAGATCCTCGTTTGACTTCATCTACAAACAGCTTCAGTATCTCCCGTTCTCCAATCCTGGTGAGTAGGTCTGACCTTTACCACTCACGTGAACCGATATTCTTATTAAAACATGAATTTATAAATCGATTTTCATTTTCGTGTCACTCATACAGACCTATTATCACTCATACAGACCCAGAAAAAATGAATTTACAGGTCCAAACAAATCAATTCTTATGAAAAAATGAATTTATAAATCCAAACAAATCGATTCTTATGAAAAAATAAATTTATAAATCCAAACAAATCGATTCTTATGAAAAAAATGAATTTACAGATCCAAACAAATCGAAGGAGGTTCTAATGCAACAAGCTTGGTTGTTGAAGACAGTGGCAATCGAGTTATATTCACTCGCATTGAAGCGCCAACGAGCGAATGCAGAAAGAACATTAAAGGTAGTTCGAAGTGTTTTGATGTATTTTAAAGGGAAATTAGCTGTTTTTAATGTTATTTTTAAAGGGGGTTTAGTTTTTTTTATTTAAAGATCGCTCAGTGGCTAAGATGTTTTTATAGAGGTGATATATTTTTTTGGTCATTTTTAATGGTGTCTATTGGTTGCTTTGAATTTAAGACACTTTTGACCCATCAGTATTGTACATAAGTCGGCAGTAAATGGTTAAAAAAGAATTCTCAATCTCACCGAATAAATAGCTTAAAAATCCTCCTAAAATATTCCCACAATTGGTAATTATTAAGTTTTTATAATAACAAATTCATTTGGTCAAAAATCCAACCTGTTTATCAATGATCTGTAATAGTTCATCAATCTGCAACAGGCTGATCTGCAACAGGCTGCAACAGTTTACCAATGATCGCGATATTATCGATACTACTCAGTAGGCTACTTAGCTATGATACTAATAAGTTTGTATCGCGATTATTGCACCACATTTGCATTATTTTATAAGTAGCTGTGCATAATAAATTTAAAAGTAACACAAAACAAACTATTTCATTTCGTTTAGGTTCTCTTTTCATCAGACGGCGGTAATCTGATTGGTTCAAGTTTAAACACGACCCGTCTGCTGAACCAATCAAGTGACGTGACAAACCTGACGTCACGAGCGCTTGCCGGGGACACGTCACTGTCTCAACACTCGATGTCTCTCCTCGACGCATCCACGTCGGTCGCTACGTCTTCGCAAAGGAAGGAACTCGCAAAAATGCTGCAAACCTTTGACATATTGGATCTAGCGCAGGTAACTTTCTTTAAGACCTTGCTGATATTCCTTGGCACCATAACTTGACATTGCTTATAACTTGACATCATAACTTGACATTGGATGCTTTGGCGGTTTTAACCCCTTAGAAACGAACTTGTTTTACCACAAATTGCGTATTTTGACCGGGTTGCAGACAAAGTGCTGTAGCGCCATGCATGTTATAGTTAGAGAAAAATGTTTAACATTGAAGTTGTTCGAAATTAAATTTTGGAATTTTTAAAAATTTTTGAAAACGCGAAAATGCTGCAAACCTTCAACCTAGTATGAGCAGGTCCAAGGTAGCCGCCGTGACCAGGAATAATTGTGCATTCTTTTACCGGGCTATAATTTGGCCCCTTCAGGACTTGCACAAAGACTGTTTTTTATATTAAAATTAGTATAAGCATCGGTCGCATTAGCCATTGGCCACATTAAATTGCGCATTGTGACCAGGTAGGCTTAGTAGTGCTCACATGTCATAGTTAGTCCAAAATGTTCAACACTAGAGTTGTTCTAATTAAACTTTCAAAAAATTCGAAATTTTTTTTTCTTGAAGAGAAAATTCAAAATTTTTTTTCTTTAATAGAAAATTCTAAATTTTTTTCAAGTCACGTAATGTTCAAATATTGTATTTGTGTAAAATATTTTTTTTTTGTAGGAATTCCCGCGCCCCCTCACACTGGAGCAGTTCGTACCATCCGTTGTAGAAGAAGCGATCCGATCGTGTGAGTCTTCCAACGAGCATGGGATCATATACTGCGATGTCAAGGTTTACTGAGTTTTAAGTGATAGTTTGGTTGAATTATGGCTATGGTGATTGATTTAGGATAGGATATTCATGTTTATCACCGTGAATGGGAAAAAACAAGAGGTTAACTCACGGGCAATCGTCAGATCACCTCGCGCCCACCATCGGGTTACCGGAGCTATAACAATGTGTTGTGTAGGATAGACACGTTTGTTTAATTTGATAGAACCTATTAATCCGCTGGGTTCAGGCAATGTCCGTTAAGTGCCTTGCCCAAGGACACAACCAACTAGCTAGCGAGTTACGAACCTGCAACCTTTCGGTTGAAAGGTGTCACACTAAACCGCCAGATTAACTGGTCGGATTTGCATTATTTTTAATGAAGGAATTACATTCGGTCAATTACAGACTACTTGCTAAATATTGAAAGCAAAACTATGTGTTTTACCAGCCTGTAAAATTAAGCCATTTGCTTTCAATGACGATCATTGGTCAAATTTACAACTCAACTCAAAGTATATTAAAAAGTTCTGTTATTTATTTTACACTACATACCTGTTAATTGTATAGATAAACGCACATGCACGCCTCTAAAAGTAAGAACTATTGTTTATTGGATTTTGCTGCATGTTTGACCAACATTTCTTTTTAGTTGGATAGAATAGGATAGGATATTCATGTTTATTCCTGTGAATGGAAAAACCAAGTGGGTTAACACACGGGCAATAGTCAGATCACCTCGCGTCCACAGTTAGGTTACTGGAGCTAGTAGCAATACAAATAAGGATTCTGACAACACCAGTTCCCATTTTTTGTGCTTATATTTTTAAGCCTATTTTGTTTGCATAACTTTCATCATATGTCACCAGATGCTGCACAATATATTGGAAGCAAGTTGTAGCACGCTATCTTCAGCTGAAGATGCGAATCGGAAGCATCTAGCGTTGCTCGATATGCAGGTGATTATTCAAGTTTTTAACAATGGTTTCAATAGATATTTATAAACACTCAAGACCTTAAACCTTTTGTTTGTCAAAATACCACAAATAAGATATTTTAAGCTACAATGGCTTTCATGCTCTTGTTTATCAGGGGCAGTTGCATTGCTGTTTTCGATCAATTTATATTAGTTTTTTTTGCTGCATTTAAAAACGAATTTTGCGCTAGTGTGCATGTACCACAACTACAATCTTTCCCTAGCTCTGCACATGTGTTCCAGTTTTTTTTTTGTTCGCAAACAAAATGTGGTTTTCACATAACAGCAGACATGTCCGTGCCTAAGACTACAAAAAAAACTGAAAAACACAAACAAACAGTTAAACAACACTACTAAATGAATATATACTATGATACATGTGTACTGATTCCTGCAAACCCAAATTATAATAATCTAGAGCAGCGTTTCTCAAACTAAAGGAATCTTGGTGGGTCGTGAAAAGTTATAGAAGGCTCTGATTAACTATACTGGCTATTTCCTATACAAAAATCAAGGGGAAATTATCATAATTGTGACAACATACAGTCTTAAATCGTGGCGTGATCTTCACCTGACCTCAGGTAATTGAACCTTTCGTCTCCTACACATGTTACAACAACTATATATAAAGTTAAGTCGGTCGCCATAAATTGTGGTAATTAATAGTTGGTCCCAACTCTAAAAAGTTTGAGAACCACTGATCTAGAGTCTAGACTCTGGTATTTACATATGTCGCTGTAAAACACCACAATTACAGATGTAATGTATTTTGCTCCAATTTCAACAATACAAATTGTAACGATTGTTTATTTCCAGAATATTCTTCAAAATGCGATCGACCGGAACCAGACGAGAGAAACCGTTCATGCGAAACTATCCTTTCTCACAGGGTGGCGCCATACTCTCGAAATCGCGCTCACAGCTTGTCCTGTTGATTTGCTGAGCAAAGAAATGAGACAACAGGTGACATGACCAGCACTGAAATTTAGAAACTTACCAATTGTATTTTGGTCTACTGAAAGTTGAACCCACCAATTCATATCTTTCATTTTGTTCTCATGAAGATGTCATTATGAGATAACCCTGTTTTTTCTCAGACTTTATTAATAGGCTTTATAAAGAGCTCAAATCGTTTTTTTGACAACAATTTTTTTTTATCTTTTGCTGGTATAATGTGGTCTTTTATTATTTGTCCACTTGTTTTTGTCATCAGAAGACTTTTTTGCCTCTTTTGTCTTTATGGTTAGACTTTTTAGTTTTACCCATTGTCATTGCTTTTTACCTGTCCTATATCCCAACAAAAAAATTTAACCTTTTAAATTTCCCATGTATAGTAATTGTGCAGCCAGATTCAATGATCTATAAAATAATTGGTCTAGGTTAAGAATATAAATTTCGCTATTCTTTGTCCACTATTTAAACTCCCAACAAAATATGCCAACAAATATTTTAATCTTTTAAATTTTCGATGTATAGTAATTGTGCAGTGAGCCTCCATGATGTATAATACAGTTGATCTGGGCTAAAAATAATTTGTTATTCTTTTTCCACTATTCAACCGTCCAACAAAATATCCGCAGGTTTTGATCTCGACCCTCCAGCATCTGGTCAACACTGCCCGAAGCAGTGATGCCACGCCGGAATTAACTGCTCCAATCGCAGGCATTGCGCTTATGATCATCGTACAGATTCGAGCTACATTCCTAGATGCTCCAGCTACAAAGTATGGTGATTTTGACAGACTTTACCAGTTCTGCAACAAATATCCAGATATTGGCACCTGCAATTGGATATTCTTATAAATCCTCTGTAGTAACACCTAGGCCAGTGGTTCTCAATCTTTATGACCTCGTGGCGCACCCGAGACCAATTAAGAAACGAACGGGCGCATTTCGCACTGAAATTACTCTTTCTTGAGCGTTCTTGCTTTTCGAAAGTAATGTAAAACTAACGTTATAAGGGAAAGAACGAACTAGACACTAACCATTTAGTAGTTTATGATCTATGCACACTCTGTCGTAATTTACGAAAAGCAAGTGTGGCGCACCTAGCTAACCGCTGTGGCGCACCATTTGAGAAGCACTGACCTAGGCTGAAAAAAAACTACAAAGTATGGCGATTCGGACTATTCACCAGTTTGAGTAAACAATCTTCACCAGTTTAAACACATATCCACGGAATGTTGCCTGTAATTGTGGTTATTTTTATAGAAATCCTCTGTAGTAACACCTAGGCTGAAAAAAAAACTACAAAAGTATGGTGATTCTGACTATTCACTAGTTCTGAGTTAACAAATATGCGTCTGATTATTCACTAGTTCTGAGTTAACAAATACGCACAAAATGTTGGCTGCAATTTACTGATCATTCACCATTCTTATATCCTCTGTATTGATACCTGAAAAAAGAAAAAGTGCACAGCAATATCTGTTTGAATTGTTAAAAAAATAATTTTATAGTTGAGTTCATCCACAAATTGTAAGTGTTTATTTTTTGATTTTTATTTAAAAACTGTTAAAATGACTTTGCAGCGACGCGATTCTCGATGGGAGTGAGGCAAAGGAGAAGATCTCACTCACCAGTATTGCACCCCTACAGGTAACGATGGGTTGTGAACCTGTATGTGGGTGATGGGTGTTTAGCGGGATTGCCCTTACCCCCACCACGCTCTAGAGGTCTACGGGGGTCTGTATCCTGCCGGTTAGTCTGGAGGTTAAGTGCGTCGCCTTTCAGCTGAAGGGTTGCAGGTTCGAAACTGGTAGCCAGCTAGACTGGTGTATCCATGGGTAAGGCACTTTACGGACATTGCCTGATCCCAGCGGATTATTAGCTCTGGTAACCCGACGATGGTCGCGAGGTGATCTGACGATCGCCCGTGTGTTAACCCCCTTTTCCCATTCATGGAGATAAACATGAATATCATATCCTATCCTGTATTTTCCCCTTTAATCAGTAACCACTCACTTAAGAACCCAAACAAACCAAGTTAGAGAAATATATAAAGAAGAATTGATTTTTTAAAAGCATTTAAGAATCACAGATTGGTTTCTGGATCTATTACATTACGCCTCATTCAATTTCTCTAGATATGCTGTAATAAGTTTGTTCAATTCAAAGTACTTAAAATTTTTAGAGTATTTCAAATTTAATAAGTGTTTTAAATTTCAATAGTATTTAATTCTTCTCCAAGGTGGTAATCCGTGGCTTAATGGAATGGCTACTTCAAGCTGGACTGCCACAGAAAGTTCGTACCCATCTGTATGCGTCCTTGCTCTACTATCTGCAAGTTTGCCAAAAGCCTAAAGAGACAAACCAAAAGAGTAAGTCTGTTTCGATGTAAATACTATAATCATCATCAGGGATAAGTATATGATATTAATGAAGTATATTACCATTGTCATCATCAATTGTATATGATATTATGATAAGTAAATAATCATTCAGAGGACAAGGTATTATAACGCCCTACAATGTAAAGCCAGAAAAAATTGGCCTCTAGTGAAACTTGAACTTACAACTTTTGGATTAACGCCCTCATGCTTTGCTGCAAATGCTACGGTTTATGCGAATAATTTATCATTGTATTTCCTGAGTTGTGCTTAAATTAGGCTGGGTATCCTTAAGTATAATCCATGTCTGCAGTAGGTGTTTCAGGTGCAATATATGTGTCAGACCTAACTAACTTCATACAACCACATGCTTATACTTTTTTAAAAGAACATCTAGAATTAACGTAGCGCTCTGCCATAATTTCAAACATACTATAGAAAATACCGGCCAGTCACCGTTTTTCCAAAATGTTTAATTTGGATATAAAAGAATCATTACTATTTTATTCAGATATTAAAACAGGTATTTTTCTTATGCGACCTTTTTAATTATTTTTCCTTGTTTTACCAAGAGCTTTATGGGTCTAGGATGTTTTATAATATGACAATGATTATTAGTAAATATATATATAAAAATGGTGAATGACTAGTTATTTTCTGGACTGTGTGTGACTCAAATCTAGTGCAGCTTGGTTTATATCTATCATAATCTTGAAGCTTTCTGTAAAAAAATTGTTTTAAGGTATATTTTAAGAAATCTAAACTCTAATACTGATTGAAACCACAAAAATGGAATTTTATAATTTAGTAAAAAAAATCTCATAAAATTAACTAAATTTTTACTCAAAAAATCTTTTATTTTCTTCTCTCCCAAAGATAGATTTTAATAATTCTAACACTGATTGAAGCATCAAAAATTTTCAATTTTGTTAAAAATTTTGCTCATACAATCCGTTAAATTTTCACTTAAAAAATCATTCATTTTTTACATCTCTTATAGTAGAATTGTTGCTGTTTCAATTAGTATTATAAGTGGAAAAAAGTTTTTGCTTCCAGTGGTATCCTATGCATTAAAATTTGTTCATGTGATGCAAGTCTGACCGTGGTTACACGGGCGAACTTTAAACAAAATTTAACTGCTGGAAAAATTATCACTTATAAATACTCCTTTTCCTGCATCCTCTAAAGGAGAGCGGCGAACAGTTGGGATGCTGTTGTCATCCGACAATGACATCTATTCCCGTCTCAGCAGGGATAACTTGCAGTTGATACAAGAGTACGGGGATGCCTTCATGGACCTCGTGTGCAAGGATGTCTGCAGCGGTACCACTTGTTCTTTGTTTAATGGTGTTTCTATGGGTCACAGTAGTACGACTTGTGTAATGGTGTTTCTATGGGTTAGGTCTCAATTTATAAGCTTGTCCAAGCACAAAGCCGTTTATACCGGTCAAACATTTTGCTGGTTTGTTAAAGATACTAGCAGACTTGACCGTTATATCCCGGATACAACTTGTTTAATGGTGTTTCTATGGTCAGTCTGGATTTATGAGCTGGTCCGAACACATAGCCAAAATTGTTTTAGTGGTGGCATGCACTTTTGTGGTGTTACAATTTGTAGAAATTCCTACCCAGAATTTCCTAAACAATCCATCATTCAAGTTATTAGCTGTTATTCTTGTAAAATGTGGACTTTATGTGATTGCCTTTTTTTTTAAATTGTGCAATACACGTAAAACCAACAGACTTGCTTATATTATTCTTATTATGTTTAAAAACATTCTTCTTTATTCGTAAATCTATTCATTTTTATATTTTGTTGGAACTCAGGATTTTATATTCAATCCATTATTCAAGTTCTAAACTATTTTTAGGATAAAATGTGGAAGTTATTTCTTGTTTAGTTAAATATGTGCAATATACTTAAAACAAAAACATGCCTATTCTTTTCTAAATATCTTTAAAATACAACCTTTTTATTCGGAGATGTATTAATACAGGTCACAGTGTGTGTCGTGTGTTGGCGTTTGCTTGCTTAGATGCTATCCAGCAGATTGACACTCCCAAAACATGGTTGCAGTACATGGTAAAGAATGGATACATGGCACATATTGCTCACAGGTAAACTATTTACGCACAATTCCTAAATACACATTTCGATACACATTCTGTTATACTTAATAAAAGGCTAATAACAAGTGTTTTATCACTTTGTATAATATTTTTCTTTATTTTTCCATGGTATTTAAAGTTTTTCTTGTTTGTTTTTGTGTTACCCAGCAATGTCTAATGTAGTTCTGATTAAAATCTGTACTTCGTATGTTGTAAATGTTATATTTTGTTTTCAAAATTTTTTGGTAAAAGTGTGGATTAGGGGTCCGAATAAATTTTCATGGAGATGATACAATTCAACGTCATGATTTATATTTTGTTTTATGAAAATAAAATATATAGTTATTGTATGTTGTAGGCGAATAATTTTAAAATTATTATCTTCAAAATCAGTTAACTTATAGGCAGTCAGTCATAAGTTAGATCACACATGTCCATACTGCGTCGTTATTGATTGCAGAACAAAGATGATTGTTATAACTTAGTTGAAAATCGGTTAACGGTTAACTGATTATTGTTACATCAGTTAACGGTTAATTCGCAGCCCTAGTGTGAATTATTTTTTTTACAAAATTTATTTTTCCATAACTGACTTGTTGTGCTGTAAAAACTTCCATTGGCTCTATTTTGAGTGCGTTCCTTTAATTATTTTTGTATTAAAGAAGCAAAAACAAATAAACTAAACTAAATACACCAATGTAAATCAGCATTAAAGTGCAATTAAAAATATCTTAATTTTTTTTGCAGTTTCAGCCAAGAAGACCAATCCCTTCTAGCATCGTTGAACCCCAACCAAGAAACCCCACGTTCAGTCTTCATCTACGAACAGAAAATGTCGTTGCTGTGCTCGATTGCCGAGACACAGGGTGGGGCTAGAGCGATCATAGACAGCGGAATACTCACTCAGCTCTCCGAGTGTAATTTCCTGGAGATGAGACCGTCCCATGATGATAACGGTGAATAAAAAACACAAATCATTTTAATCCAGTTATTTTTATTTTGTTTCCAAGGTAAAAACATGCATGGCCCTTCTATAAAAATTAGAAAATGGAAAAAGACTGCATAAGGACAGTCGTTAAAAATCACGTTTATATTTAATACAATTTATGTCTGTACAACCACATTGACAAAAAAACAAAATAAAGCTTCAATGTGATTGGATAGAATACTCCTGTTTACCCCTGTTCTTTTTATTATTTCCAGATACGACTACAATTGGATCAAGCGCTGCATCGAGATACCAACAACTTCTTTTCCCTGCATTACGACTCTGCTCTGCCCTGCTAGCCACTCTTGGTAATCACCAGTTTTCGTGTTCATTCCATTTATTCTGTTATTTCAGTGCATTAGTTGAGGTTACTCTTCATTTCCACAATGAAAGCTTGCAATAAAACCTAGAAAACTAGGTATCAGGTATCTTGGAAAGTGTGAATCATACACAACACACTGAAATAGCTCCCGAAATCGACGGTGGGCACAATGTGATCTGACGATTGCCCGTGTGTTAACGTTGGGTGGTTTTTAATTCAAGTTGATAAACATGAACATTCTATTAAATATTATTCTTTTAACTGGTTCTTTTTGGTTTCCACAATGAAAACTTGCTGGAAAACCTATTATACCAATTAAAACTGGAATGCTAGAAAACATAAAAAAGAAAATCGGTTAACGGTTAACCGATTATTGTTACATCAGTTATCTGCTTTTCAAATTAACCGTAAATTCGCAGGCCTACTTGTAATAATGTAGAAGGTTCCCGAATCAAGGGGATGAATATAAACATCTTATTCTAATAAATTAGAAATTCATTTAAATCGATTTATTCCACCAGGAGGCCAGTCCCACCATGAGTCGAGTGCATTGGTGCTTCAATTCCTACTTTCCCACATCAACCCTGTTGTTAACTCTGTACTGAAGGTGCAATCCATACACACCGATCTACAGGTGAATATTGGAATCTTTCTGTGCAGTTTAATGATGTTTTTTTGTGATGAGAATGTTTATGGGACAACTAGAGCTGGGCGTAATTGATCAAAGTTGTATTACGGAATTACGCCAGCTCAGTTACGTAATTCCGTAATTTTCGTAATTTTTATGACGTCATCGTTATTTTAAAAACAGCCAAAAATCATCGTGTTTTTGGATGTATTTTGATGGTAGACAATTAAAGTTTAAACTAAACGTTTCATTCGTCCTGCGTTGAAACAAATTCACAAGTAAACAAACCGCAGATCGTGGCGGCGTTGCCCTTTGTCTTGCCGCGCTGATTACAGATAAGGAAATTGGCGCGAATCCAAGATCACGTGTATTTAACGCGATTTTGATTATTCTTACCGGGCGTTCTATGTATTTAACGCGATTATGATTATTCTTACCGGGGGGACTATTTTAATCGAACTAGATATGTGCAAATACTTATAACGGTTAACAGATCAAGGAAAAATCGGTTTACTTTTTTTTAGCCAAGATTTTTATCCAAGTGTTCTCTCTCGCTGGTACTTAATAATGGCAAGATCCTGGGAAAAAAACGCGCTCGGGAGTGCGTCAGCGGTCCTGTATTAAATCTAGGTCAACGTGACCCTAGGTCAAACCGCCGATCAAAGCAATAAACACTGCGACGAGCTGCTGTTAGCAACACGACAAGTTTCAGTTAGCAACGCGAAAAGATACGGTTAGCAATCGTTAGCAACTCGATACAAACTCGGGGCCTCTACCTTTACTCGTCCCATCACTAATAGTAGGCCCACTAAAAGTCTACCGCGCGGTCGTTAAAAAAACACCCTATACCATGTATTGTTATCATGCGATGTTGTAGGCGTTAAAAACGAACACAGTCGGTTAACCATTTATTGATTTCATTGACGGTTAACTGTGACGCCCACGTCGATTAACCGGTTAACACTTAACTTCGCACAGCCCTAACTCGAATAAAAATAAACGAACAATTTTTTTGCCAAGATTTATTCTAAGGAAAAGCATAGACAG
>CH000786.1:101350-112188 GCA_000149265.1 Ciona savignyi | reverse complement strand
CTTGTATAAATAACATTATAAGGTTTGGCATTAAAACTCATTCAAAATGTCGGTCCGACCGATTAGCTTGGTGGGTTAATGCGTCGCCTTTCAGCTAAAAGGTTTGCAGGTTCAAAACTGGTCGCTAGCTGGTTGGTTGTGTTCTTGGGCAAGACACTTAACATACATTGCCTGAACCTAGTTAAATATTAGGTTCTACAAAATTTAAGGTACATGTGAATCATATACAACACACTGCAATAGCTCCGGTAACGCGAGGTGATCTGACGATTGCCAGTGTGATAACGCCCTTGGTTTTCCCATTCACGGGGATAAACATGAATATTCTATCCTTTACCATCCAAAATACTATCAATTGTTCCAACCACTTTCAATCACAGTTGAAATCGGAACTGGCTTCCTCCCTCCCCGACCACTTCTTAAAGAAACTCTGCAACGCTGAGGTTCAGACGAAAGGTTCATCTGCAAGTTTCATCCAACCCATTGTGCGTCGTCTGCAACATATCATCAAACTACATTGACCTTACAGCTTAAACTGACGTTATCGTACAATGATCTCCTAGTTCAATGATGTCATAGTTTAATGATGTCACAGATTTGTGGTGCCACCGCTTAAGATGACGTCGTAGTTCGATGATGTCATAAATTCGTGATTTCCCCGCTTTAAATGATGTCATAAATTTGTGATAACACTACTTAAAATAACGTCTTAGTTCAGTGATGTCATCAGTTGCTGATGTCATAGTTTGAGATGACGTAATGTTCCTTTACGGTAGTAAATTATCACAAAAATCCAAGCTTGCAAATCAAACAATAATTTCCAAATTTGTCTTAATTTTACTCTATTCTTAATGTTAAATTTTTAATTGGCATCTTTTTTCTATATTTAATATCTCTTATCAACGCATTTTCTCCATTTGTTTGGCCGTATTAACGTGTTTAGCAAATGGTGTTATGGATTAATAATGTCATTACTTATACATGGGTGTTTCATTTACTGCCATGCATTAAATTAGCATTATCAAACCAAATAAAATTTGGATAACTCTTTTTTCGCTGCAATTTAGAATTGGATTGTATTGAAACCTGCCATCAAATAAAGTTCTTTTTCTATGTTTTTTTGTTTATTTTTTTGCATGGTTTGGGTGGTAAAGCTTTTTAATTGGTCCAATCAACACTAAAAATGACGCACGGTTTTTTAGATATAGTTTTTATGGGTCCGACTGGATAGCTTAGTTGGGTTAGTGCGTTGCTTTTTAACCAAAAGGGTTTCGTGTTCGAATCGGGTTGCAAGCAATTGTCGTTGCGTTCTAATGCAGGGCACTTAGTGGACATTGCCTGGACCGATTGGACTAATAGGTTCTACCTATTTAAAGGAACGTCTGAATCTTACAGAAAACAATTTGGTAGCGGTGCGCGCGCGGTGATTTGACGATTGTCCACGTGTTAACTCCCTTGGTTTTCACATTCACGGGAATAAATATAAATATCGTATCCTATATTTGACTGTGGGGTTGTAATAATAAACTGTGACGAGAGATTGAAAATCAAACGAACGATAAAGTAATGTTTATTGTGTGCTAAATTAATGTCATTAAACGAATTGTAGATGGTAAATTTCTTAGTAAAAGTATTTATACTAATTCTTGCCACTAATTTTCACACCAGTCCTGACTTACAGACATAATCTTTTTTTTAATTGTGCAGTTCAAGTACCTACGGTTTTTGCTTGGCTTTCCCAAAAAAGATTTTTTATGCTGTTGTGTTAAAAAAATTAAACATGAAATGTAAAAAATAAAATTTGACCCCGACGTGATTTGAACACGCAACCTTCCGATCTGGAGTCGGACGCGCTACCGTTGCGCCACGGAGTCAGACAACTTAATTTGTCGAAACAAGCTACATAGTCCTACGTATAAAACAACGTCGTAGTTTATTTTTTCTACGATAAAAACACGAAGCAGGGAATTTGATGGAATATTGGAAAAATAGAAATATGCTAATTTGTATAAAAATAAAGAAGATTTGTTCTTTATTTGGTATACGCTGTGAAAATAAATACTAAATCACTACAATCATTAATAAAGCTGCCAATAAAATGCAGAATAAAAAAAATACTTATAATAATAAGTTAGTTTATCATATTGGTAGGCTATTTAGTGTGTCAATAAAACAATTGAAGATGTTACTACTACCACTATAGACTATACGGTGGTGCATTACAATTGTTAGTGCACTATAGATTGGTAAAACTTAAAATTATTTAAACTGTTGCTTCTGTTGTTGTATTTTCAATATTAATCCTTTTATCCATTGCAAGCTTCCATTTTTTCAATCGCTTATTTGCTTGGAAATATATAATGATAGGGTGGATAATTGAAATGGCGCAAAAGGCACACAAAATGCTATTAACAACCGTAAAATCGTTGTCGTAAACCCTCGAAACTGCAACAAAAACCGGATATTGAAGTAATTGAAATAAACCTGCCATTGCCATGGTTAACCCATAGATTTTCCCAAAGTGACATGCCGGAAAAACAAGACTGATAAACGCAGAATTGCCGCCATAGAGAAAGGCACGACCCATCACATAAAGCAAAAACGTAAAGTACTGAAGCTCCAGTACAGGAATTACAGCAGTTATCGAGTATAGGGTGGAGATTATAGAAGTCACCGTTGCAGAAAACGCGACTGCCCTTAGAGTCGCAAGTTCTTTCGGCATTTTCTTGGAGAATCTTCTAACGATGAAGTCGATTAAGATCCCGTTTAGCGGGGCAAGGAATATCCCCATAAATTGCAAAATTCCAAAAACATTTACATATGTCTCGGAATTCCCACCCTGTTTTGCAACCAAACCATCAATAAACGAGGTAAAAGTGCTGATAAAAAAGGCCTTTCTGAACTGATTTATAACCAAATAAAACAGGTTCGACCAAAACAAAATACTTAAGATGCAGGATTTTAAAGACTTGCTAGCATTGGAACTTTCATTTAAACTGGTGGAAGTTGTGACGACATCTTCTTGGTTAGGAGTTGGACCATCTTTGTCCCAGCAGGGCAGTTCTTTGTATCCAAACTTCAACCTACGGTTGGTCATTTGGGCTGGAAGAGTACGCTTTGGTAACAGGAAAAAGGTTCTCAAATACAGTAGGGTCGAAAATGTCCCAAGAAAAAAGAAGCACGTATTTATTCCGACACCGTTTTCCCACAGTAACTTGAAAAGAAGGAATAATGTAGATGATGAGTCGAATGCCCCGTTTATAAATGTTATTATAGTTGCTTTATTCTTATGAAACAGGCTCCCAGTCTGCATATTTGATATCAATAGGTTAAACCCGCTAACTGATATCATGGCCATAGAAATAAAAAGAAACCAAGAGGTTTCGACACTTGAGCCCGCTGTGAGAAAACACCCGCCAACAAATAGAGTTATGTTAATACTTCTTGCTACCCATGTACCAAACTTGTCCATTACAATTCCGTTGATGAGGCCTACATACACTTGCATGGTGGACGAAATCGTGTACACCAAACTCAAATCTTCCTTTTGCTTATTGCATATTCCGGAGCCGGCGTAACTTTCAGTGGTATAATTGTAACCTGCTGTAGTTGTAGTTAAACTTGAATTTAGTCCCTGATTTTTGCAAGACTGGCCGAAGTATCCTTCTTCTTCAAGAACGTAGCTCAGTGAGGCCCAACCATATATTACACCTTCGAAGCAAATAGCTTCCAGGATACCAGTGATAACCGACAGTACACGCTGTACTTTCATTTTAAGATATTTCTAAAGTAACAACATTTAAAATGCCCTAAAATAAAAGTTGCAATCAAAAATTTAGTTTTAGTTTAGTTTAGTTATTTTTGCCCTAGTATTAAAAATGGCAAACGAATTAAATCACGACACAGGAACAAGTAAAATACAGAAGAAAATCAGTGAAAAACTCAATTAAATTCGACTTTTAACTATTTATCTGTCTACTTTACCTGCATTACGCGGTTCTTAAAACTTTGATATATTTGGTATAAAACTTGCAGTAAACTATAAGGGTGTTACTGCACCGCTGCAGTCGATATTTTTATGGTTCAATGGTGGTTTATGGTTCATTGATTTTTTGTAACATTTATCTTTATGATTTGACCTTGGCGGTTAATGGTTTTTGAGTTCGGCTACGACCACGAGGCAGTTTTTTAAAATAAACAATAAATAAGGTATGTCTTTTCAAACGTTTTTGCGTTGGTATTTTCGTTCAAGTGAAATTGTTTTTGTTTGATTTAATATTATAGAAATAAACATTCAAAGAATGACAGACGCGCTATTGTGAAGGTATCATTTCGTTGTACAGTTCCACATTTTCCATTTTATTATGCATATACATAAATGCATGTTTTTTTAGTTACCGCTAACTACTAATAAACGGTTTAAAAATAGCGCGTGGTCGTTTGATGCGTGATGCTGCCGTCACAGAGAGAGTGTCAACAACATGGTAATCACCACTATATTTCAAACGCACTTTGACTGAATGCTATATGTTTAACAGGCATATGAATTGTGCATTTCGGAGTTACTAATCAAAACTTGATAATTCTGTTCTATTAAGTAAGTGTTCTTGTATACAAAAAAACACACAATAAAAACAAAGAAAAATGCTTATATCTTTTTAAGCGTAACTCGATTGAAATATTTTTTATATTTTTTTAAAACTAAGCGAAAAAATACCAATTATGTATTTAATCTACATTGGGGAATTTAATTTTTATTAAAAAACAATTTAATATATTTCTGATTATTTAATATGCTCTATAATCTTTACATTTGGAAAGGTCGGTTAAAGTAGACTCAACCTACGTGGTTTGCAACGTTTTATAAAAGGGGCTTTTTGAAGAAGCAATATACTAATATAGTAAAATGATTTCTGACTTTATTTCTCCGCTATTAAGCTAACAATTAAGCTTAAGAATCCTGTCTAATACCCAACAATGCAATGTTAATGGTGAATTTAAACTAATCTCACTTTTCTAGACAATCAGGTACAAGCTGTCAGCGTATTACCTAACTTGCTCGCGCCACAAAATGCAGCGAACAGTTTGACATCAAGCAAAATTGCTTGTTTAATGCAGCAATCAGTTAATCATTACATTGGTAACTGCCATTCATCTCATCACGAATAATAAACAAAGAACAGTTGTACATCGCACATACACGTTCGGTTAAGCGTCAGGCGGGATGGCTATTTTGGTTTAGTTTGTACGTCGCCTATAAGGCTGGATTCACATCGGAAAAACCTTTATTCAATATTTTGATCGTTTTTTTTTTCTGACAAAGTTATGGGTGCTCCACAATATCAAGGGATTTTATTGAGTTTTTTCTTTTGGTTAATTTTTTCTCCGGGTAAGTTTCGTGATGACCTTGTAAGTTAAACCGTTTTATATATATTTTTTATAAGGCTATAATCCCATAAATTAAATACAAAAAAACTAAAGAGTGTCTGCAGGGTATTTACCATTACTAGTTGTTCAAACAATTTTAAACTTTTATAATTGTTTTTTTTATTTAGAAACTGTGGTTCTGGATTATTTAATAAAAAACACACAAGATATATGAGTAAGTAAATAAGCAATTGTAATCTGCCATCAGCTCGTATATAAAACAGTTATACACATAAAACCAACATAATTCAATAGTGAATGTTAATGTGAATACAAATATATCTTCTACGACCAGCATTCAATGAAATTTCCGTGAAAAACCTCAAACAAATCTGAACCACTGATCCGTCTGTGTCTATACGCCCATAATAATACGAACATAATAAACACGTAAATTGCACTTTTTTTAATTTGTTAGTATGTACCAGATATCCAATAGGCTAAATCACTGCAGGTAAAATATTAAAGAGAGTAAAAGATTAATAGCAAAAAATCGCTTGCACACTTTTACTTATAAGGCTTAAATAACATTAAATTTAATTAGTAAATTTTAATTTAAATTGTTCTGTTAAAATTTATTTTTATTTAGGTAAAGTTTAACGGCCACGTCATGTTTTCCCTAATTTGTAATGTGTTTATACACTGAAGTGTTTTAACTACTGTTTTGCCGTTTTATCCTGTCTTCTTAACTTGAAATAATTGTTCTATTCCTCTTTATTGTAACGAAGGAGCGAATAAATAAACTAAATTAAACTAAAATGAACAATGAATCCCCATAATATTAAAACACAATCAGTTATATTACACTATGAAATGATCACCAAAACAGCATAAATAGATAGAGAATTTTAAAACCATAAAGTTAACCAACCACACGCAAAAAAATGTTTTAATCGATTGCATGCAAGGGATTCTAGCCTTTTGTTTGTTTTATTATATTTGATTATTTTTTTTTATTATTGCTTTTTTAATACCAACGTAATTACTTCATTTAGAAAACATACATATTAAGTTGGAAATGGTAACTCGGGAAACCGTTAGTTACTCCTTGTAAAAACAAACGTATCATAAATAATGGCACACGAAGCAATCTGATAACACGGCGCAAAGTGTAAAAGTGACCATACAGGTCTGTTTTGAAACGTCTCATTTAAACGGAATCTTAAATGTGACCTAAAAAGTCAATTTTTTGGCCAGTCTATATTTAAAAGGCCTATAGTCTTTTTTACCGGCCTTAAATTAGAGCCCAGGATAAACTTGTTGGCCGTTTTTGTGCGGGTAAGTCTGTAAACTCTTTAAAATGGCCAAGTAAACATGCTTATTAGGACATCAACTGGTGATACATGAGAAAAAAGGAACTAAGGTTATAGTTGAACAGAAATTCGCTCAGGTAGTGGGAACGTAATCAAAGCGGTAACTACAAAATACAAGTGCACAGTCTGTTTCTTTTGTCTTAACGTTTTTGTTTATTAAACACTGTTGTTTATGAAACTGCAGCAAAACTACTGGCACGTCGTGACAGACAAAAACATTTCTGCCTGCAAACGTGGCACGCGGCCTCAAAAAGGTTCGCCATAACTGGTATAAACCAAGTTTGATTAATTGGTACCCCACCTTTGCTACATGCAAAAACATGTAGACTATCACCCAAACTTCTGTGAACTCTTGATAAAAAAACTTTTCATAGCTGTTTTAATCAACAATAGTTAATGTATTGCTTCCACGGAACACGGAAGGCAAATGTACAATAGTGTGAACGAATTGTAAATGCGACCGCAGCATATAGGGGGCCTACTAACTATATAAAAAAAACGAAGAAAAAAATGGTAGTCAAGTGTACAATATTGTGCCTGAAAAAAAAACGTGTTAGTGACAAGCCTAAAAAAATATGAATGGCACGTTTGATGGGTAACTCGGGACCCTTTAGGTTTCGCCTGCAAAAACTAAAGAAACACACCATCACTTACGTAAGGCAACGCTTTGAGTTGTTCTGTCTGCGTCTCAAGTCAACACAATAGGAGTATTATTGTTTGCTATGTAAATTAAATAAACTGGTAACTATTTATTAATGTGCAAAATTATTAACAAACTAACTTTACTGTTCTAACACATGCCATAATACACTGATAAGTGACTGAATCAGCAACAGTACTTTTCTTAGTCAGTGTCTCATATTAGATGCTCGATAGTAGTTTGCAAAGCGGAAGCCTTAATTTAGCACGAAGTGGAAATTCTTCACTTGTCAGAAACATGCAGTTTAGTATGCTTGGTGAATTAGAAATTGTTAACAATACGTCCGGCGAACATAAGACAGTGGTGCAACTAGCACGAGTAAGCGAAATCACACACTATTACCCATGCTTAAATATAGAAAATACAATAAAAAAACGGGGAAAGCGATTAACAATAAAATAAAATAACTTGTCCTGTCGCGATAACGACCCAGACAGTTACACCAGTGATTATTACTACGTTTCCATGTCCATTTGTGTACTGCGCCTGAAAGCATAGCCTGTTAGGATAAACCGCCCGACCGAGCAGAAGAAAAACCCCTCGCATTTTCAAGAGAACAATGCTAATGTATCTACCTACGGCCAACATTTAATTTGAGACGTTAAAGTGGTTTAATGTCAATAACAAATTATACAAAATATAAATAAAAAGAAGCCGCTACAAACTGCTGCTGTAAAACTGCAAGAATGAACAATGGTAATTATGAGCAAACTATTAAAACGTTTATTGAGTGAATGAGATGTGACGTAATGTGAATTGTGTGATATTTGCTGAGATGTGGATTTGAGAAAATATTAAATGTTCACTGCAAGTGGTACAAATGCAGTAAGTTTTCAGTGTAAATTAGCCGCTTGGTAAGGTTTATTGGTGTGTACGTTGTTTAGCATTGAATCTTTCCTCCATGCCTTTAAGGTGTAAAACATACACGGCTTCTTCTAGGGTGGGGGGGGTCGAATTTCGAACCTCTGACTTTCGTTCTTAATAGAAACATTCTTGGCAAATGCTTTCGCAGTTCGTCTTCCCGCGATCCAAGAATTTTGCCTCCAGTGACACAGTTAGTACCTTACGCACTTAAGGCCTTAAAATTTGATGAAGGCATCAATTAGCTTCTCGCTTCGCTACGTTGTTCAGACAACTGCCTCTCTATCGCCACCTACTGCTTGCTTCATCTGCATTAGAACTGTCCTTTGAAAATTGTACAGGGATTATCAGATGCTCTTGGTGCAGGATGCGTTCAACCAGTTATTCTCCCTATGAAGAAAACGAACATAGCATTTAACAGCAACCAGGTTTTTGTTTTTTACACCATTGTGCTACTTTAAGCAATATTGTGAATAGAAATTTTGGCAGCCGTCTGCTGCAACAAAGTACCTAAACAAAATGCGAAGTCTAAATTCTTAAGAGCCGACCTCTTAAGTACGTATGCACAAAGTGTTAAGAGCATACCCCGACATTTCGTATACACGCCTACAAGTACGTACTCCTGAACAGCTCTGTGGATTAGTGTGCCACCTTCAGCCAAAGGGTTGTCGATTTAAAACTGGTCGCCAGGTAGTTTGTTTTATAACCTTGTTCAAGGTAGCAGCTAGCGCACATGATCAGAACCCAATGAATGAGTTTAACTAAAAGTAAAGGGTTAACTCATACAACATATGATAATAGCTCCGCTATACCGACTATGGAAACGATGCAATATTACGATTGGCCATATGATAACGCCATTTGTATATTTTCATTCACGGCATAAAAAATATAAAAATATCAAGCTATTTTGTTTTATTGCGCTGTATTTGTATATGTTGGAACAGCCGGTGCTAAATACAGTAACAAACATACGGATACCTTTACACACACATATATATGTATAGCCAACCGATATACTTTCAATTTCTTAAAGGATAGGTTAAACCGATGTGACGACTCTTTCAAATAAAAAAAAAGTCGTGTTCGGCCGCTCCCTTTTTCTTTGTGCGTTATCCAGCCCATAACACGAGCGAAGGGCTATCAACTGTGTCAGCTTCTTCTCGAATTGTGGTACAACTACCATCCTAGCTTGTAGCTTGGTTTACGCTGAAGAACGAGGGCTATATTTGAAACCGTATCCTTTGGCCGTGTTGTGTAAACATCGGGTATAAAGTATCACCATGCCGGAACGTATTACTTCAGATGTAATTATTGCTGGAAGTCGAGACGCAACGCTGAGGCAAAAGGAAAGCAGGAAAATCTTACGACGAAGGTCAAAGAAATCGGAATTAAATTTAACAGACAGGTACAGTGGGAATTATGTTTTGTTGATATATCTAGAGGGTTAGGCGCTGGTATTACATACCGTTTGCGCGTATCACATGTATTACATGCTGATGACGAAAAATACTACGTCCGGCCGTAGTTACACTGATTAATGTGTCGAGGCATATACAGCGCAACAAAACGTCAAACTATTTGGGCGAAATACCCCATGGCAGTAAAAAGACAATTATATAACTAATTTATAGTTGCATCGTCAAAATGACGTTTCTGATTTGTGCACCATTCACCGAGTATTTTCGTTTTTAAATGGCAAAAAAAACTTTAAAACTTCAGCTTCTTTCCTAAAATGTAATAATGTTTGTCATTTTAGCTGTCGTTAAAATGCATTATAATTTTATGATCCTAAAATATCTTTTTATTACCGCGTTTTATTGCAATGGAATAAAGAGTTTACTATACAAATACCTATTTTTCAAAGCAATTATATAATACCAGTTTTCTATATTAAGGACGTGTTTTATTTACATATTAAGTAGCCTATGTGAAATATTTTAAAGGAGCAAAAACAAATTAACTAAACCAATCAATGTATATAATCACACAGCTTTAGGATATAATACAGAGTTTTGAAGAGCTGACTCGGTGACTTTTTGGTCTTTCGCTGCATCCTTTGCTGTACATTACCCTATATTACTGTATATATTGCTGTCGTTTGTAAAATTGTGATGTCAGCATAAATTAAAACAAAAATAAAAAACTAACCTGACAACATTTGTAGAATGTCGGCCGCAGTTGTTTCGCCGTCACCTCAGACCATTTCCCCGTACCCGCGGTCCCCAAGAGCCCCAAGGTCGCCCAGGTCGCCCAGGTCGCCCCGGACACCCCGAGGTGTTAGTCGAAGATCGAAATCAGCTCTGGAATACGACGCTCGACTAGATGAGCACCAACAGACTTACGTGTTATCTCCCACAATGATGAAGACGTTGAAGGTAGGATGTTTTAACATGTGCTGGTGCCTGTTTAAGCGATCCGTTTGTGATAACTACTCCAGTACCATTACTCAACCCATGTTTTTTTCACACGTGCTGTTGCCTGTTTAAGCGATCCGTCTGTGGTAACTACTTCAGCACCATTACTCAACCCAATGT
>CH000786.1:51963-101250 GCA_000149265.1 Ciona savignyi | reverse complement strand
ACCCAATGTTTTTTCACACGTGCTGTTGCCTGTTTAAGCGATCCGTCTGTGGTAACTACTTCAGCACCATTACTCACCCCATGTTTTTTTCACATGTGCTGTTGCCTGTTTAAGCGATCCGTCTGTGGTAACTACTTCAGCACCATTACTCAACCCAATGTTTTTTTCACATGTGCTGTTGCCTGTTTAAGCGATCCGTCTGTGGTAACTACTTCAGCACCATTACTCAACCCAATGTTTTTTTCACATGTGCTGTTGCCTGTTTAAGCGATCCGTCTGTGGTAACTACTTCAGCACCATTACTCAACCCATGTTTTTTTCACATGTGCTGTTGCCTGTTTAAGCGATCCGTCTGTGGTAACTACTTCAGCACCATTACTTAACCCAATGTTTTTTTTTTCAAACCAGCTAAGTTTCCAACCCTCTGTGCAATGTACAAATTCGTGTGGCCAAATGGTTAACCCTGACAGATACATATACCGACTACAATACAAAAACGGTGCGAGTAACGATCCCATTATGGGTTTAAAACTTGGCTCGGTTAAAAAGTTGTAGCAAACAAGATGTTAGCAAAATTTCTGGCATTTTCAAATTTCCGCAAACTGTTTATCTATTGGGTAGAGTTTTAAATTGACGCAAGGGTGCATATTTTGTGTATTAATTTTAAGTCAAATAGATTGAACGATGTTTGAAGACAATACATATACCATATTTTATTTTTTAAGCGCAGTTTCGAACCCATTAAGGGTTCGTCACTAAAACCGTTTTTGTTTTTTAAATCTGTATATGTATCGGTCGCTTAACCATTCGGCCACACGCCCGTACAATACATACCATATAACGCAAATTCGAACTTATAGAAAACGATGGTGGATACCATGGGAAAGCCGTTTGCCCGACCTGGAGACAAGATAGGATTCCACGGACCTAGAAGACCTCTTCTGCTGTCTTACCCGACAGCTCCTAGCACACTAGGACGGTATGCATATGAAGCATGTGTTATTTCGGCTGCTAACGCGATTTTCTCACTATTATACTTTTCCCTGCTAGAAGATCGTAACACATCGCATTTTTTATTGCTTATCACTATTTATGCACCCCACACTTTGACATACTTGATTTGGTTTAAAAAAATCTTTCGCCATTGTTACTTGATTATCGGTATAATTTTGATCAATTGTTGTCAGAGTGGTTTTGGTGGATCGGTACCCGTCCCGCCAGTACAGAAGTCGGTCACCTGGAGCTAGAGATTCCTCGACAACACTAGAAACGCCACGGACAACACCGTTGGAGCCAACTAAAAATCTGAATGAGTTTCTTAAATTATCCTACAACTTAAGAACCGTAAGTTTCTAATAGTACAGACGAACGCATTTAAAATTTTCAACCAGTTACCACAGAAATTCGAGCCAGTCAAACAAACCCTTTAAACTGAACAGAAAATAACAAAATATTCTAAAAAAGATAGCCAGCGTGTTAACCCCCTTGGATTTCACAATTTACGAAAAAGAACATGTAGTATCCTATCCTATTAACATTTTAAACAATTAATGGTATGTTCCGAGATCGTCACTTGCAGTTTGTTAAATAATTATTTTACCAACTCTAGTATGAAAATTGATTTTGGTTTAGTTTTTTTTAGTTTTAGTTTATTTTTTTGCTTCTTCGTTACAATAAAGAAGAATGGAACATTTTTTCAAATTGAAGAGACAGGATAAAACGGCAAAACTACAGTACTTAAAACATATCAGTGACTAGACACATTGTAAGGTCAAGTTTACTTTAGTTTATTAATTGCCTCAGTGTTAGAAATTAACAAACGAAACAAATAACGGCACAGGAACAAGAAAATACGGAAAACCCAACAGTCGCGTCCGCTATATTTATTAAATTATATCTCCTTTTTTTAATGACGTGTTTTAACTACTGTTCGTTTTGCCGTCTTTTCCCGTTCCTGTATCGTGATTTTATTCGTTTGCCATCTTTAAAAACTGGGGCAAAAAATGAATAAACTAAACTAAACTTAAGTCGTTATAAATAACGTCATTAAAAAAGGATAAAATTAAAGAAATATAGCGGCCTCCAAACCAAAGCAAAATACTATAATGTACAAACATAAATTAATTAGGACCAAATAAAATGAGTCCATCTGTTTAGCTACATAGATGTGTGAACGTTCTGTCGATGTACTATATGTTGTACAGACATAAGTGGCGTGTTTACTGGATGTCGTATAGTGTTGTTAACATTACAGTTATCAATCTCATGTTCAATACAGTTTGGCAAACATACATGACCCTGGAATGTTTCGTCCGTGATAGAAAACTTGGGAAACTTATACAACCGACGCCGAAGTGTTGAATTTAAAACCGCATCTCTGGACAACTTATATCAACACGGATTATCGATTAATCCACTAACAATGCATTGTTGGTTTACCGTCGCTTACCCTCTGATCCCCGAAAGCACTTTTACCGTCTGCTTCCTTATAAAAGGTTTTACATACTCGTTTCTAAAGATGATAAATCGATAAGATTGAATTCATCGGGGCGTTACTGCTATAATTTTTCTTATTTTTAACACCCAACACAAATTGGAATTCGTATTTTTAACATCCAACAAAGATTTGTTCTTACACCTTTTAAACGGGGTTTTCGATAACCTGTAGTGAGCTCTCAAGGTTCTGTACACAAATTTTTATTGGTGATAATTAGTATAAAAACCCATTCGACACACCTCAGACTTTCTTTATATTTGGCAGAACCCATTAATTCACTAGATTAAGGCCATGTCCGTTAATTGCCTTGCTGATAACTAGATTTAGGCAATGTTCGTTAAGACACAACCGATTAGCAAGCGACCAGTTTCGAATCTGCAACCCTTGGCTAAAAGGCGATTGGTCAGGTCATCATTTGAATACTAATAGTCTATAAACATTTAACAGAACGAAGCGAAGGAAAGTTTTCCTGGCTGGAAAAAATTGACACAAGCGAAGACTATCGCCCCTCCTCAAAGCAAAACCGAAAAACTTTTTAAAGAAAAGGGGTTTATACTCGACGGAATAGCGATTAGTAGCATTCAAGTAAATTAATATATTTTGATTGTTTTTTTTAAACTAAGACTACGGTTAAATCTGTTGTTTAACAGCCAGCCGACATGTGCAAATAAAATATTTTAAAAATAATTCCATTAGCTGATATATTGGACACCGCATATTCATATATTGGACGCTGCTTGTGAAATATAATGTGTTGTTTAAATTGCTAACGCAATACTTAACAGAGTATAGAGTACTACTTAGCACACTATCATAAATGTAGGACCTATCTGCAGATCTATTCCACAAGATTACCATTGGTATTGGTAGTTAATTTCAGGTCTGATATTTCATAAACCAATGGCAAATAGTGACCAGTAACTGAACGGTCGTGTGGCCGAATGGTTAATGGAACCGATACATATAACGATTAATTTCCACAAAAAAACGTTCTCAGCACTGAGCCCATCATGGGTTTGAAATTGAGCCTGATAAAAATAACAATGACTAATAACTTATCGTGTTTTCTACAAGTAAAATAAATTTATCAACATTTTCCCAATTTTCCCAATTTTTATAGGACGATTACTCAAAGGTCCAACCGAAATTAGGTCCTGCTATTCCACCTTACAACTCGCATTTTGACAAGCATGTTCAGAGTTATTTCGCTTACAAAGGTTTGGGCAGCACCCTTGCCAAAACGATGCAGGTAAGTCATAACAATCATTCTTATGGAAACAAATGTTGAAGTCATTTTCAACAGACTAGACCGAGAAGCGAGTCACTCCAAGGTAAGGCGGTGGACCGGTTCCACAATATAGGAGTCGGGTTTGAATATCTGTATAGAAGAAACCGCTCAGGCGCAGGTGAATCTTGTAGTTTGATCATTTGTTGAATACTGAGTGTACGGTTTTATGTGGCCGTTGTGATTTGGCACCTGACTACATTTATATCAGCGTTTTATACAGTAGTCCGAACAATTAGCTCGGTGGATTAGTGAGTCCAGCCGAAGGGTTATAGGTTCAAAACTGGACGCTGGATAGTCAGTTGTGTTCGTTGATAAGACACTTAATGAACGTTGCTTGAACCAAGTGAATTCATGGATTCTACCCAATTAAAGAAACGTCTAAATCAAACACAAAACGCTGCAATAGCTCCGTTAACCCGACGGTGGGAGAGGTGATCTGATAATTGGCGATGTGTTAACGCCCCTTGCAATTTTCCCATTCACGGGAATAAGCTTGAATATCTTATTCTATTAAGGTTTCGTTGATTGCCCCGGGTTTGCCGCAATTTCTTCACTGCAGCATAAAAGTTCAGTTTTACCTTTTAAACAATTGTCGTCGTTTTCCATAAAGTCATAATTTAAAATATGGTTAAGAGGCAACCCGTAAAAACGGCGTGTAAAACCAGCTTAGAATTTTTCACAATTTGTTTAAAACTTTTTTTATTTTGACACAATTTGATTCTAAATCTTGGTGCAAAAATTAAACTTTTGCCATTTATTTAGGTTACTCCCGTGAGCTAATCGACGGCCATGACCAATTCCTAAGCGACGCCCGACCTATGAGTAGTTACAATGGAAAATATGGATTTCGCAGGAACACCCCTCTGTTACGAAACTGCCCCTCCCCGTTTGGACTTGCAAGCAGGTCTTCACCGTTTTAATCACAATCTCAACGATGCCGTTTGTCGCGGCTGAAAATGCTTCAGGAACAACCTAATCGGGACAGTTTTGCTATAGTTATTTGTCTGTATAGGCCAGGGCAACACTAAAGAGGGAAATAGGGAAGGAAGGGAAATTCCCGCCAAAATGATAAGCTAATTTTAACCCTGCCACAAACAATAATCTCTACCCTAGAACCACCCCTAAATCTAACACTTGCACTAACACAAATTCTAACGTTCTAATTTTCTATTTTAGTGGGGAGTTTTCATTCTTTCCTACTTCCCTTTCCTTCCTTTTAGTTTTTTCCTTTGTTGACAGCTGGGTTTAAAAGCAAATGAATTTTTGAAAGTAAAGTAAAACCCTGTTTTCCGCAATGTAGGCCTAAGATATGGTTTACTACGGTGCTGGCGGACCTATATTTGTGGAACATAAATACATTTTGTAATTACAAGCTGTAATATTAAACTTTATATTGGCTGTATTTATGTCCATCATCTAGCCTTGTTTTTAATTTTTAACAGTGTTTATAAGTTTCGTCACTAGCCTATACCACCAATTTATAATTTATAAGTTTGTACATGAATTGATCGCGCTAACCATTCGTCCATAAAACCGTTCCTTTACTTTGAAATTTGCATGGTTACTTGACACACTATCAAATATAAGTACCTGCCTTTCACACACTGTACCGTGTAATTACAAAGTTGTACTGTTGCCATTGTTTTACTTTGTCACTAATTTGATTTGTCACTAATATGTGATGATATTCAGCATGTTTATCCCCAAAATGCGAAAACCAGGGGAGTTAACACACGGGCAATCTTCAGATTACCTCGCGCCCACCGTCGGGTTACCGGAGCTATTGTAATGTGTTGTGTAAGATTCACACGTTCCTTCAATTTAGTTGAACCCATTAATCCGCTGGATTCGGGAAATATCCGCTAAGTGCCTTGCCCAAGTAGAAAACCGACTAGCTAGCGACCAGTTTCGAATCTGCAACCCTTCGATTGAAAGGCAACGCAGTAATTCACCAGACTAATCAGTTGAAGTTTATCTTTTTCAGTTCTTTATAATGTTCTTTGTCGTAAAATTTAATACTTCGTTTAAAATTGCATAGGGGTAATAGGGGTATAACCCGTCAAGGTTTTTAAAAAATCTACTGTGTGGAGATGTTCTTTTTTAATTTACAAACGGTAGGGTGAAAGACAAGAAATTTGTCTTACATCGTACGCGAGTGCAGTTTTAATATAACATAATTACACATCATTTTATGTTATAGATATTTAGTTCGACAATACCTGTAGGCTATAGCTAAAGATATAGTGACGTTCTGCAGGTATACAAAAATATACCTATTTAAATTACCGCATCTGTATAAGTGTGTTTTGTATGATTAAAATATTTAATTCGGTAGAACCCGTTATTCCACTTGGTTCAGACAATTTTTCGACTGGGGTCAGTTAATTCTTTGGTGCTTTGCCCGCAGGAATTATTCGATTAGCTAGCAACCAGTTTTGTAACCCTTCGGCTGAAAGGCAGCGTCTAACCCACCACGCCATTCTACCGGAAGTTCAAACATGTGCCGAATAATAAGATGCATGATTGTAAGATTTATCGTCGCAATTATTGTTTATATTATGTCGATGTCACTAGGGAATAAGATCGGTATTGTATTCCCTTTTTTCCCACCATTTCACCGAACTATAAAACGCTAGTTTTTTACTGCCTGAGCATTATCGTGAGGTAATCGGTCTTTTGGTAGTTTTAGTAGGTTTGGAATTATCGGTTATTGTTAAGATGTGTATGACGTGCTTTGGCTCCTGTTCAGCCACAATTTGAAAACCGTCATTTCAAGACCTTTCGTTTTCGCCATCATTCAAATTCGAATAAATTCACAAGTTTTGGACAATGACGCGTTATTTCAAACTCTGAATAAAGGACGCCGTCTATAAGCATACTGCAACCTCTCATTAAGACAGGTGTTAGGAGCCAGCACCTTGTCGGGAAGTTACATGATAGTATTACTTTAAATAAAACATTCACATTACCAAACAGTTTGACAATCGTGATTAGCAAACGGCAAGGAACCGGAGATATTTTTAAATTTTTCAAGCTTGAAATATTTTACGGTGTTTGGCCAAATAAATATATTTTAAATTATTTTCGAAAAGCTAATAAAATAGATATTTGCGTTAATTTAAAGCAACTCGGTTTAACTGGTGTCCAAATCGGAAGCAAATACTATCGATTCAACATAATTTTCCTTAGCTTATAAGCTACTTTATTATCCAGCGTCTACAAATATTTTTTTCAATAATTGCACTATAGGAAATGGTAACAACACGTCTATGTTTGTGTTTGTTTCTTTGCAAAATGCTATTTTTAGTATCTGCCTGTTAATGATTTAAACCACCCGTTCATATTTTATTAAAGTAGCGCCATCTAGCGCAATAAGGTTTTTTTCTGACTAGAATTCACAAACTGACAATCAAAGACGATAGAAAACCAACAGTTTTTCGCGAAGAATTTGCAAATTAATATTTTTCTGTGAAATTCTCAAGATTTTTTACGAATTGGGAGGAAAATAAAACTAGTCATCATTTGGGCTGCACCCAGAAATACCAGAATGGCCAGTCCAATAAACATGTCATTTGCTAAACAGCAGGTAATGAAGCCAATGTATTTGCCATTGTTTACAATTCATATATATTGTCTTGGTATTTATTTTATTTTCTAAATTTTTGGGGCTAAATAGGTATATAGGAAAACACAAAAACCAGATTAGAAACCATCTCATTTTTTTATAAAATTTAATGCGGAAAAAAAAAAAAAAAACCCGCCTGCCTTTGTGACTTTTTGTTATTACATTTTTAGTTTCAGACTGGGACCTTAGGCCATGGTACCATACTGTGTTTTATTTTTCTCGCCTTTTTAAGTTCTCCGTATTTTTGATATTAATGGTAATATTTCAATATCGGGACAATGTAAATATGCGTATATTCGAAAAATTGGTATACAGAGCATGCAATTGCTTACTTATAAACACCAATAAAGTATAACCCTACTGATATATCAGTCAGTGTAGCCTTACAGCAAAATCAGTTAACATTGTATTAATTCCAGTATGGAAAGTACGGCAGCTGCACACTCGAGTTTTTTTTTCCTGCGTCTTTGCACACTTAGGTAATTTCACACACACTTGCGAGCTGGCAGTATAAACATCGTATAATTTCCAACAAACCTGTTTAAAACCTACCTATGGACCTCGGGTAATTTACTGTCAGTACGTTTTTTGTTACGTAGATATATATGTTAGCTGACGGACTTGATAAATTTAGAATAATATGTTTGTTTAAGATTTTGGTAAAACAGTAATAAAAAGGAGATTGTGTGCACACTTGAAGTGTGCACTCTTAGACGTTTGCACACTTAAAAATTTGGCGCATGCACACTCGAGATCTCGGCAAAAAGTGACATATTTTCCATACTGTGACTAAAATATTTTTCAAGAGGACACAGCAAAACTAATTCAGAAAATGCATCAAATGTCTTTTATACCCTCTTTTATAAAACAATAGGCATCTTTTTAAAATTAGTCTGATTTCTATTGTTACAATTTCTTGACCTAAAGTCTTGCTTTGACAGAAATTGACAATGGACCCAGAGAAGCTATTCACAAAACAGGAACGAATTGGAAAAGGATCTTTTGGCGAAGTTTACAAAGGATTGGACAATCGGACATCGCAGGTTTTTGCTTGTTTTTTTTTTCGAACTAAATTTCGATCAGAGTTCTAATATTTCATATGGGTGGGTTTGCTAGTCAGATGGAGGCAGTGGACATTTCTTTATTGGTGTTTTCACTGGGACAACCAAGTTGCCGGTCTTTTCCGAGATCTAGTGATTTCAAGTAGATAATATTGTAGATAACTAAAATAGAAACAAGTAAGAAACACACACTGTGATAAATATTTGGTAGGACCACTTGATATGTGGACGTGCAGTATTTCAATTATTTGTAATTTTACTTACAAGTACAATAATTTGTGGCTATAAAGATAGTTCAAAGAACCACAGCAGTTTAGGTTATTGCATTTAACCCTTATCCCTTATTTAAATAGAATCGAAACATTAAAAATTAAAAAAAACTAATAAAAAACAAATCGGCAACTAACACATCCTGCTGGTTGGCAAAGTAAAAATGAACGAAATAGAAGGTTAACTGAAAGTGATAATGTGCATGTGCACTAATGTGAAACATTAAACGAAAGAACATAGATAACATTAAAACAGCAATATTGCCTACAAATTGTCATTGCCTGTCTTTTTAACCAAATAGCAGAGTGCATTTGTACATTAGCTTTCAGCCAAACACTTCTACGATCCAATATGGTTGTCAGCTGGTTGGTTGTGTCCCAGTGGCATCGTTTAATTATCACGTTTCATTATCCGACCGCTTAGTCTGGCAGTTTAGTGCGACACATAACGTATGTATCATATACAACTAGGGATGCACAAACTAGAATACGGGATTCGAATCCAAATATTACGTTTATTTCGAATATTTGGATTCGAAATAATATACATTGCACATTAAGAAACTATAATTGCATGGAGTTTCTTTTTATTGTACATATTGCAGCAGCGTTGATTACAATGGATATTATAAGCATGGGCGCCGACTTCCGCCGTTGCGGCGCAACGTTGTAAATTCGCCGCAATGTCTGTTTTATAATTACGCAAAAAATTCCCTGCGCATTTAAATAATTATCACTTTAAATAGTCTAACCGCAGCGCCGCTTTTCTAACGGTTCGTCGCGGTGTTTATTGCTTTGATCGGCGGTTTGACCTAGGGTTACGTTGACCTATATTCAATACAGGACCACTGACGCGCTCCCGTTTTTTCCCCATGTTCTTTACATTACAAAGTATTAGCTACAGAGAACAGTAGGCTAACATCGGTTAACGGTTAACGTTTTTTTTCTTTGATCAGTTAACCGTTATAAGAATCTGGGTTCTTGCACAGCCCTCGCAGACACATAAATATTTGGTATATTCTTTCCGTATTGTTGACGCTGAGCTGCGTATTAACGACCATGCAATATTTCAGCCGGGGAAGTAGTTAGATTAAACACTTAAACTCCTGGCTTAATCTTTTAGCTTTGTAAATCGTTAGTATCATAGTTCTATCCGAGTTAGTTCGAGGCATAGGGCCGATTGTGACGTCATAAAATTTCGCGCGACGGAAACATTTTACTGAAGTCGCCGCCTATGATCATAAGTATGTAATCACACTGGCCAAAGAGGTGATCAGCGGAAGCAGGAATTTTTGACGATCTTATCACCTTAACTCGAGTTTAATATAGAATAGGATTCGATATTCTGGATTCGAAATAACTATTCTAGAATACCAAGATATTCTAGTTTGTGCATCCCTATATACAACACACTGCAATAGCTCCGGTAACCCAACGGTGGGCACAAGGTGATCTGACTGCCCCTGTGTTAACCCTATTGGTTTTGCAATTCACGGGGATAAACATGAATATCCTATCCTACAGGGTTAGAAGTAGTTCCCATAGTTTTAGTGGCGACTATCATTATTACAACGTTTTTCAGATTGTTGCGATAAAAATAATCGACCTTGAAGAAGCTGAAGATGAGATCGAAGACATCCAACAAGAGATCACTGTCCTCAGTCAGTGCAATAGTCCTCATGTCACCAAATACCATGGCTCTTATTTGAAGGTATGAAGATTTAGTTAAGTTAATTTATTTTTTGTTTTCACGATGAAAACATGAAGCAGGACTGTTAATAAAAATTTGGAAAATGGGAAAAAACGGCAAAACGACAGTCGTTAAAAGCAATAAATTATTAAATTTCGGTATAGTTAGATGTGGCCGCTAAACCAAAATAAAAAATAAAAATTGAAAAAATAATTGTGCGGTAAAGCGACCCGTGCAATAGTCATTTGTACTCTAGCAAGAGTTATTTAACATAGACACTTAATAAGCATAGCTTGAGCCCACTGATTAAATGGCTGGAACTAAATATATATAAAACACTTGAATATATTCGTTAACCTAACAAATGATAAATACTTTATCATAACGCTCTTTTACAGGTTTATTTATATACATATTATTTGTTTGTAATATATAATACGGTATAAATATATATGGTAGTAATGTTATCACTAATTAAAATATTTGTTATTATCAATATAATAAATTTTTACTTCTCAGGGCACGAAATTATGGATTATTATGGAATACTTAGGTGGCGGATCAGCATTAGATTTGGTGAGTCCTAATCTATTTTTACCTACCACCATGTATTCATACCATTACATATATATACTATTAATAAAATGCCATTACATAAACTAGTTAATTTCCTTCTATTAGTTATAGTTATATGTTATATAAGATAATTATTGTTTTAAGTGCCCAAAGAGCATGAAATTATTTACATTTTATCATTTTTGATCTCAAATAAGTTTATATAAAATATTGTTCGGTGTGGTAACTTTTCTTCAATAGATCAATAACATGTAGGTAACAATACACAAGTACATTCAGTAACCTTTTTCCAATATATAAAGTACATGTAGGTGCAATGTTCAGTTTACACTGTTGCAATTCTTGCCTACCTTTAAAAAAAATATATTTTTAGAGTTGAGAATTTATACTATGTTGATCTGTTTGATTTTATCTAAATATAATGTTTTGATCAGTTACAAGTTCTTACTTTAGTAGACACATTTCATAGTATTTTTAGGAAATATCTCGTAATCCTCTTATAAATTTAAAACATGTACTAAATGCAGTGTGGATGTAAAGGCAGATTATATATTGCGCTGTTACTTCAGCTTTAAACTGTAAAACACTAGTTCTGTGTAAAAAAACTATGTGTTATGTGTTATGGTGTTGCACTATATTTAGAATCAATTAGTATGTATTGTATATATTGTATTTTAATTTAGTTCATTATTGTATGCAATGCCTTAATGTAATTGGCAAGAAAGTACTGGCTAGTAGAAATACCAGGGCATCTATTAATTATTAACTGCTGTATATCAGTGATGGTAGCAGAGTTTATACTCACTTAACTCAAGAATACACATTACACTCCAAAAATATGCATTTGTGTACTATTGTACAATTATAAAATATATTTTTTAATTAATTGAACCTGGGAATACTTATTACACTCTAAAATCTGGTGTACACACATATTTCTTTTAATACACGCTTATTGAATCTGTACAAATAAGTTCAATTTATTTTCTGAAAAACCCTTATTAAGTACGTACTATTTATTAATTGTTGTCAACAGAAGAAGTTTTCACCCCCATTTCTCTTTCGTAAAAAATCAATATGTTAAAAAAGTAATATGAAATAAGCATATTAGGATAGAAAAGCAATACAACCTTAGAACTCCACACTGATGTTAATTAAGCTACAATTGAAACATTTGTCTAAACCAGGCATGGGCAACATACGGCCCGTGAAGGGATTTCAACCGGCCCGCATACTGTATCTAAACATACCCTGTAATTAAGATAGTGAATACTATTTATGTAATAATCCGGCCCACCAAGAACTTCATTTTTCCACATCTGGCCAACTGGCTAGAAAAGTTGCCCACCCCTGGTCTAAATCATGCTATTTTCAGCATATAGCAAAGCTGTATTGTTTTGTACTGTAATATTGTATACATTGTCTTCATATGCATATTAATATGAAGATACATTGATTGAATATTCTATCAATTTTTCAGCACTCAAGTTTAATTGATTATTTCCACAGTGTGCACTAGCTCAGAATAATTGTGTTTTTGTTCTGTGTTAATTACAATCTCATCGTAGATGAAAGCTGGCTTCTTTGAAGAGCCTTACATTGCAACAATATTGAGGGAAATATTAAAGGGCCTGGAATATCTGCATGGAGAAAGAAAACTACACAGAGATGTTAAAGGTTCGTGCATTTGACTTCAACCCATTAAAGCAGCCATTGGCAACATACGGCCCATGAATAGATTTTGACCGGCTCACAGACTGTATTTAACCACACTCTGTAAATAAGATATTGAATACTATTCATGTAATAATCCGACCCACCAAGAACTTCATTTTCTTACATCTGGCCCGCCGACTGGAGAAGTTTCCCACCCCTGCACTGAAGCCTCTATAAAAAAATCACTTCACTTCAGTTATGCCATTCTTCCTAAAAAATTTTTTTTTACACAAACACATTTACATGAAAATTTTTTTTTTTTTTACACAAACACATTTATTTTTTTTACACAAACACATTTACATGTAATCTTCTCCATAATCAATTAATCACATTACAAAATTTGCATATAAGTCCCATATTTTGACTGATGTATCTCATATTTCTAATGGAATGTTTAACCTCCTTACACAGTATCATTCCTTGATTTACCATCTTAAATCCCATGCAGCCGCGAATGTTCTGCTGTCTGAAAACGGCGACGTAAAACTGGCAGATTTTGGCGTAGCCGGACAGCTTACTGATACTCAGATTAAACGCAACACATTTGTGGGCACACCTTTCTGGATGGCACCTGAAGTTATCAAGCAGTCCGCTTATGATTTTAAGGTGAATATATATGCTTTGTACCAGCGTCTTAACTCGCATATTTTTATATGTTAAATTCCCAGCATTTCAAGGTTGTCTTTTTATTAGTCAGTTTGTAAATTAAAATGACCATAACTATTAATCTTTACATGTTTCAAGTAGAGTTTAAAACACAAATGAATCCAATTGGTAAATTGTATTGGACTATTGTAATGGCCGGCATAGGGTTTTAAAATTAGCTGGTTGTAATCTAACTATATTAAACAATGGGACGGTTGCATCTTACTAAACTATAACCCAAAATCGAAAACCACAAAGCAAAAGGGGCTTCCTTTTGTCAAAATCACACAAATTAAAGGTTTTTTGCATCAGTAATCTTTATTACTGTTTTTATATTTGCGATAAGTACTGTTTTATATTGCTAAGAGTCTTTATATCTAATTATGGTTATTTCACTGATTTGTTTACACAAGCAATTTAACGGATGTTTTTTCAATTATTATTTTAGGTCTTTGGATTTGTAAATCTCTGTCTAACATTGCTACCATCTTTTTCCAGCCCTACAAGCGACTGCAATACTTATCGTGCCGCATGTGAATATTCAATGCAATAATACATCACATAACCAATTAGATAACAATTATCGAGTTCAGCAAAGTAGATTTTAGTTAGACTACAAACTTAAAAATTAGATTTTCTTAATAAAAAATTAAATTCTTTATGATAACTTCCAGGCCGACATTTGGTCCCTTGGCATCACCGCACTTGAGCTCGCAAAAGGGGAACCACCTAACGCGGACCTACACCCCATGCGGGTCTTGTTCCTGATCCCCAAGAACAACCCTCCTGTCCTCGAGGGAAACTACAGCAAGGATTTCAAGATGTTTGTCGAGGCGTGTTTAAACAAAGACCCGAAATTCGTAAGTAATCTTGTCCGAGCCCACTTTGATGGATACTTATATGCATAAAGTTTATTTTTTATTTATTTCTACGGCTTCTAATGTCGTATTTTAAACTATCAAAAACAAAAATAAAAAAAAAAACTATAGCCATAAAGGCTGTAAAATGACAAATAATTATATTACAAAGTTTTGGTTTTAAAAGTTATTTTTTCTTTACAAAAAAGTTTCCTTTTTTAACAATTTTTTATTACCAAAAAAAAATGTTTTTTCAGTCATAATTACCATATATTGATGTTCTTTAAATCTGATAAACATTAAATATTCATACACAACAGTCCCTATCATTTTTTGCATGTTTTTGTCAATTTAGCCTTATCGACAGGATTAGCTTTTTCATCTCTTTCCTATTTGCTGTGTTGTTTAGTTTATTCCACATCATTCCAGTTTATTCTAGGAGTGATACCACACGTATATGATATATATAGATGTTGGCTTCCTGATGTAAAAATATCCTTTTCAGGTGTTGTTTATTCTTCCTGTAATCAATGGAATCAAAGGCTTAATATTATTTTGCCAGGGTCACTAAAATACATCATTCGATCATTGTGTTTGTGTTTGCATGTATTTTTGGGTTTAAGGTTTGATTTCAAGTTCAAATAATATGTGCAAGTTAAATAGTTGTTTTGGTTTAAGGTTTCATTTCAAGTTTTTTTACTTATTATTTTAAAATTAGTAATATCATATTTTAACATATTGATGTACTTTTGTAACTCTGGCAAAACAGGAGTTATTTTAAAATTAGTTCAAATTAGTGGTACCAGGGGTAGGGGACCCTAAATGTTCCCCTAAAGAAAAAATATCGGCGTTATATCTTGGTTTAATTATTCCATCTACTTTCTCAATTCCCGACATTTTTAAATTAAGCAAATTGTTAAATTGTTGCTAAAGTTACCGACACTTAGGCGTTTCATGTTACATTTTGGCTAGAATGTCTCGTCTAATTAGCCGGTTTTTATTTACACCTTCTTTTCAACTGAACACGATCATGTTTGTACAGCGGTAGTCATCCCTGTGTTGTTTTGTGTGTGTTTCCTTTGTCCATAACCTCTTGTATACTATATTAGTTGCTACAACTTCTTGTCTTGTGATGTCACTGAATTTATCCAGTTGTTAACAATTTCTGTGTTTAAAACTACAACTTCTTGTCTTGTTGCCGCTACAACTTGTATTAGTTGCTACAACATCTTGTTTTGTTGTTTTATGATTTCACAAAATTTATCAGTTGTTCACACTTCCTGTATTTAAAACTTTGCTAAAACTACTCAAGGGGTTAGCATCTCAAAATGTTTTTAATAACTTAAAAATTTGTATTGTAGTCGTCTTTAAGCATACTCAGTTTCTGCAAACAGGTTTAATTTTATTATTATTAGTTTTTAAAAACATTTTGAGTCTTTAAGCATACTCAGTTTTCTGCAAACAGGTTTAACTTTATTATTATTATTTGCTATGTCTGTGTCCTTTGTCACACAAAGTGCCAACTGAAAGGACAGATCCTGCTCTAAACAAATATTGCGTATTCAGTATAGAAATGTGTGGTAAAAAAATGTAAATTGTATCTTAGGACAAATTATTGTAAAAAATTCATCTTTGTTTATAAATAATAACATTGACCTTTTATTGTTGTAGTTGTATAATTGAAACAACCTGAAGCTTAAATGTTTAAATTTCACCCATAGTCAGTTAAGCTTTAGGGATTTTGATAAAATTGTTCTTACAGTATTGACATACTATTATTAAAATTACACTGTATGCACACATACACTTCAGTAGATTGGTAACTCGAATTGCCATTTAACAGTGGCAGTGTTCCATCCAAGCTGATTTGCAGCATAAATTGCACTCAAAATCAATTTAATTTTTTCAGTCAGTAAAAATTTTGTGTTTTTTGCACAGTTAGTAAAACTGTGTTTTTTTATAAAGTCAATGAAAATTTCAAGTTTAAATTAAACTGTCAATCTAAGTTAAAACAGTGCTCGTCTTTTTAAAAAGTTTTACTAAATTAAAACGAAAACCGTAAATCATAGAGAAATTGGCTAAAAAATGTTAAAACGGTGTCTATATACTTCAGAGGCCACCAGCTAAAGACTTACTCAAACACAAGTTTCTTAAACAAGCTAAGAAGACGTCGCATCTTGTCGATTTGATTGACAGATTTCGAGTTTGGAGAGCAAATAATAATGACTCGGAAAGTTCTGGGGAATCTGACAAGTAAGAACTTTTATTTCATTCTTTTATTGAATTGTAACTCTGATAAATTGGTTTCGTTGGTTAGTGCTTTGTCTGTCAGCCGAAGGGGTGCAGGTTTTGAACTCGTCCCTGGCTATTCGGTTTTGACTTTTGATAAGGCACTTGCCTAAACAGAATGGAATGATGGATTCTACTAAATTAAAGAAACATGTAAATCATATACAACACACTGCAAGCTTTGGTAACCCGATGGTGGGCGCGAGGTGATCTGACGATTGCTTGTGTGGTAACCCCCTTGGTTTTTCCCATTCACCGGATACACATATTATATCATGTTTCTGATATTGTTTGTATAGTTGCCAAAGTTTCTTGGTTTAAGCTTGTTTTTATGTGACGAATAGCATAATCACCATGATGGACAAGGACAACTGACAAGTGTATGTGATATGACGAGAAGTCCGGATTGTTTTTTTTACCAAGCTCTAAGTTTTGAACCTAAGATGAGCTAGTCAGTAGTTCGACCGGTTATTCTGCGGTTTAGTGCGAAGCCTTTCAGCCGAAAGGTTGCAGGTTCTGGACTGGTCGCTAGCTAGTCAGTTGTGTCCTTGGGAAAAGCACTTAACAGAAATTGCCTGAACCCAGCGGATTATTGGGTTCTACTAAATTGAAGGAATATTTATATAATATAAAACACACTGCAATTGCTCCGGTAACCCGACGGTTGGCGCGAGGTGATTTGACGATTGCCCGTGTGTTAACCCCCTTGGTTTTCGCATTCACGGGGATAAACGTGAATATCCTATCCTAGTAGGACCAAAATTGAATTGGTATAGGTATCGGTCACATTAACCAACCGGCCACATGACCGTACATGATAAGTCGTGACCGTAGTATCAAAATAAATAAACTTCCTCCCTCTAGTGACGAGGATGGGGATCAGGATCAGGGAGACGGGTGGGTGTTCAATACAATCAAACTTCCTGGGAACAAAGCTCTTGAAAACGGGGTTGCTAAGATGTCTGTGAACCAAGTGAAACAATCTCGGTCCTTACCTGAGCTACTAACCCCCCTTGTGAAACAGGTTCGTTTTCATTTTACTAAATTCTCAACATACTGGCCGTGAAAATATACGTATTTTGATAAAGCAAATTTTTTATCTATTTTGATAAAGGTTAACTAATCAGAACAAATCTACTTAAAGAGTTTCCTTAAGCTTTTCACAGTAACTAATTGCATTTTTGTTAGGTTTACTCTTGAATTAACATATGTATATCAGTTTGATATTAGTGTTTGGCACAAGGTTAAATTAGTTTTTATAGTTTTAAAGATCAGTTTTCTCCTACCTTCTTGCCTCTTTCTTCTGTTTAGTGTTCCCGCTATGTCAATCGCTAGACTGCTAGCCCTAAGCTCGATTTAATACTTAAAATTCTGATTTTCTTATCATTACTTTCACGCAAATAACCCAAATAAATGTCGATCGTAGTTGAAAGAAAACAAATTTGAGAACGAAAGTCGACATGCAGCACTGGATGCCATATTGCATTCGTTGGAACAAGCCGAATCCAAGTGTCCTGGTATAACGGACAGTTTGGTGGACGGTATCGTGTCAAGGTTCAAGAAGTGAGTTCTGTATTTAATGTTTTGTTTGGAGTTTAAGTCTGTCGCATTCCTACGGTCATTGGCGCATTTGTGCGTGTTGTAAGTGCAGTGGATTAATGGGTTGAACTAAAGCTAAAAGAATGCAATACCTCATGTAACCCATCAGTGGGTAGAAGGTAATCTGATGGTTGCCTGTGTGGTAAAGTCCCCTTTTACGCAATTACGAGGTAATTAGCGGACGATTGCCCGTGTGTAAATGCCGTTGCGTTTTCTCACTCACCGGTATACCCATTAATACCCTAACCTACAACTGTAACATGAAAGTCCAGATTTACTTGACATACATAAACCAGGCATAGGCAACATACGGCCCACGGGCCAGGTCTGGTCCATGCAGGGATTTTGACCGGCCCGCAGACTGTATCTAACCATACCCTTAATTAAAATATTGAACAATTCATGTAATAATCCGGCCCACCAAAAACTTCATTTTCCCACATTTGGCCCACCGACTAGAGAAGTTGCCCACCCCTGCCTTAAAAACAATTCATCCTTTCACAAATCTTGTGTTTTGTTCCAGATACAATTCCCCCAACTCTGCACGATGAGACTCCTTTGTTATAAGCTTAAACATCGGTTCCAATTTCTCTCTTCAAGATATTTAACTTAAAAGCATAATTCTGAAGCACGGCGCCATTTATTTCGCCGAGAAAACCTTCAAAAATCGAGGTTCCATGCATTTTCCCGGGGTGATTCATTCAGCTTATCTTTTTTCTAATTTAAAAGGCAGTATTCATCGTACCAATCATACTATAATTCCCTAAGTTTTGTTAACTCTTGTCTGCTGTTCCACCGAAACTTTATCACGGCAACAAGTTTACAAGACGTATTGTTCCGTGGGATAATGTTACTAAGGCCGCGATAATAATAGGCAGATGTATGTATGGGCTTTAAAGATGTATGGGCTTTAAACCGGAATTGGACAACTACTGATCTGGTATTAAGTTTTGTGCAATTTCCACCTTTGTGCCTTTTATTGCTTCCAACAGACGTGCACTTTGTAATGGTATGGCCGATCTAATCTCGAAATCTCGGTTTCTTAAAGAAGGAATGTAGCTTTCAGCATTGTTCCCAGCCCCCGCTTGCAATTATGGTATAATGGGGTCGGCCCGCGTGTAAATTCGTCTTGATATTTTATTATGTTCCCCTGTGTAGCGTGCTACTGTATACATATCGAAGTTATAGAGCTACAAATACATTTTACTTGTGAATAACGAAACGGTTGTTGTTTCAATGTTTTGTCATTTTATATAGTCAACAGATTTATGGACTTAGATATAAGAACGGGATATTCAGACTTTATCCCCGTGAATGGAAACCCCCAAGGAGCATTAACACACGGCAATCATAAGATTACCTCGCGACAACTGTAGGGTTAATGGAGCGGTTGTTTGGGTATAATTGACACTGATGCTATTTTAACCCATTAATCGACTGGATTCAGACGATGTCCACTGCTTTACTTCAATAACAACCGACTGACTAGACCAAGTTCACATTGAGCAACTTTTCGTCCGAAAGTGACGCACTAACCCACCAAGCTATTTGGTCGGTTTGAACCACTTCCAGCAACCCAATAAATCCCACAATTAATGTTTTAACCCCAAGATAGCCTGATGTAGAACACACCATGTTTTGATGTACGAATTTTGTGATGCCACACTCCATAATTCGTTCACTTGAAATTTCTTTTGTTTGGATATCCGGCTCAAGTCACTAGACCGGACAGACTCAACTGGTTGGCGTCTTGGTATAAAGCGGATATTTGTTCGTGGACGAAATAATTTCCGGATCGGTAATACGCGAATATTTGTATATTTCACCATATACTAACGGCGTTGGTTTTTAAACGGACAACTATGTTAATTTATTACATAGGATAGGATATTCATGTTTAACCCCGTGAGTTGGAAAACCAAGGGGGTTATCACACGGGCAATCGTCAGATCACCTCGCGCCCAGTATCGGATTACGTCCCTTGCCCAAGCACACAACTAGCTAGCGACCAGTTTCGACCTACCCTTCGGCTTAAAGGCGACGTTCTAAACCACCAGTCTAAACTGTCGGCCATAACAGCTTAATTACCCAGTCTGATGTTTTTTTTACCGACCCAAGTTTCGAACGCATGGTGGGCTAGTTACTCGGACGGTTTTTGTATAGAAGTAGGTATGTACTGGTCGCGTTAGCCATTTGGCCATACGACCTTACCCAGTTTAATATGTTGACGATTTGCTAGTTCTGCAACACACTGACAGTGGTGAACATTGGTCTATATCAGTGTTTCTCAAATGGTGCGCCGCAAGGGTTAGCTAGGTGCGCCACACTTGCATTTCGTTAATTTACGACAGAACGTACATAGATCATTAACTACTAAATAGTTCGTTCTTTTTCTATTTAACGTTTGAGTATTTAGCATATTGTTTTGACTTCCCATGCAAGGTGCGCCCATTCGCGTTTGTAATTGCTGGTCTCGGGTACGCCACGAGGTCAAAAAGATTGAGAACCACTGGGGTATATACTTCAGAAAAATACAAATGTATTGTTCGTTCGCTTGTTTAACAAAAGTTTAACTGATCCAACAATATACATCATCAAGTACAAGCGGCACACAAGTTACATTACTATTCAAATGTACAGTCGAATGTCGGCAAAGTGCATAAGTAAACACAAAAAATATAACTCCCAAAAATATTTACATGAACTTTTTAAGCTAATTAATTTTGTTCTGAAGAAAAATCGAAACAGCTAAAATAACATAAAAAATGAAGTCTAAACGCAGTGAAAAGTTTAAGGCTTGTTAACATGACTGTAACAGATGCCAGACGCGTATTTTTATGATTAGTTGAATTAAGGCATCTTTATGAGTCAAAGTCCTATCAAAAATGCGCCGAAGTAGGTAAATTGCGGCTGCAAATACACCTCGACCGACGGGGGATTCACCGAAATCGATATTCCTTCCCTCGCTCTCATAAAGACGACCCCATTTGAGTGACAGGTGACAAATTTTTTCCTCGATGACGCGCCTTTTCGGCCCAGTGACATGGTGTAGGGGTTCGAGAACTGGCACTTGGAGAAGGTGGTCTGACCTTCGACGTTTACACCAATCTCCGACGTCATAAACGGGTGGTTTGTTACGTTGAAGACAACCTAAAAATTAAACAGTGTTTATTTACTATTCGTTGAAATGGAGTCCTCTTATTAGTTTATCTAATGAATTAATAATTAAACTTTTTGTCTGGATTTTGTCAGTGTGTCTATTCCACTTCAAGTAAACCAAGGTTTATTAGTTTAAATTCCCCAATAAAGTGTATATGGGCCAGCATTAAATTTCAGTGTGACTAACCGCCTTTTGTTATATCGCCTAATACCCTTTGCTACTTCAAAATAGTTTTTGCAACACAACTGAGATGTAAATCGTTACCAGCAATTAAACTAACCCAAACCATCGCACAAACCGACATATAAGTCTGGTGGTTAAGTACGTTGTCTTTTTTTCAGGTTTCAGATCGAAACCGGTCGCTAGCCAGTGAGTAGTGTCCTTGGGAAAGGCACTTAACGGACATTACCTGAACCCAGCAGTTTAATGGGTTCTACTTAATTGAAAAAACGTCTTAATCATACACAACACACTACAATAGCTTTTACCCGACGGTGGGCGCGAGGTAATCTGACGATTACCCGTGTGTTAACCTCCTTGGTTTTCCCATTCACAGTGACAAACATCAATATTCTATCCTAAACTAAGCTAATCCAAACACAACATCCTACGCAGGCAAGCCAGTCGGCAGCAGGAAACAACAAAACCGAAGATTTGTACCTGGCTGTACACAAAGTATGCCCCAGTGACTGGCACAGTGAAAAACCCATCATCGTGCAGATGTGCTGTGTCAAACCCCCGAAAGCGTCTATCAGGGCGAGCCCAGTTGTTGAGAATCCGTCCTGTAAAAATGTGAGTGCTAACTGGTAATGTAGTAGGCCTAATGATTGCTAGTTTCGTTTAGAGAAATATTCCAGATTGATTTTTTTAATCTACAATTTTCACCCGCTCCAAAATAGTCTTAAAAAGCAAGTAAGAAACATTTTCGTACTAATTTTATTAAAAATAATAAATTGCATATTTGTTTAATAAATTAATAGTAATTTTTACTCAACATCCCTACACTCTGGACTACAAAACATAGCGATAAAGTAGCTTTTAGTATGAGGTAAAAAGGCATATTCTTTGCTGAAAGAGACTACTTTAAATTAAGGTTATGGGTTCAGGTACGACAATATTACAGTATATGTAAAGCATGGTTACGTTATACATTGACCACAAAGCAAACATCATAAAGAAACTACGTCAATAAAACGGAGTCAATGCTTAATTAAATCGTCACAAAGGCCACCATTTTGTCATAACACAACATTGATTACAGGTAACTATAGAAATACTTCTACCCTTTTGTTGTGAGCAGAAACGTTTTGTTCATACAAGTGTATTGCTATTATGTTTCAGTACCATAAAGTTTAATTCTGAAGCATAATAATTTAAATGTAAGATTCAGTTTCTTTAGAAATGGTAGGGTTTTGTTGACAGACTGATAAGAGATTGTATTGACAAATGACGCACTTAAGTCACTTAACATGAAACCCAATACGCGTCATTTAGATATCTATGTCGGACATATTTTGCAGTATCATAAACCTAACTTTTCAATAATTATGACGTATTAATGGTGGTGTTATGTACTAAGCAATTGATTCATTACGTCAGTTTTGACTGATTACTGTAGCAGATAACTGAATTGTGGTGTCCTGCCATTTTCATTTGCTGCTAAGTAAGTTACTTTACGGTTGTGTGGCCGAATGCTTAATCAGACCGATACATAGTATATCCGAATTATTTACAAAAAAGGTTCAGCAACGAGCCCATCATGGGTTTAAAATTTATCCGGTAAAAAAAGAACAAGTTACCTCAGGATACTTTATTAATCTCGTACTCTGTCGGGGACCTGTTAGTCAGAGTGGACGATTGTGTGTGGATAGATACAAACTTAGAGCAAGTCAACAGACACCCTCGCAAGTCAGAACACTATTGGTTTGTTTATCGTGTATCTGTTTTAATCGGACTCAGTTTTGAACCCATGATGGGCTAGTTACTACTACCCTTTTTGTATGTAAGTCAGTATTATGTATTAGTAGGGTTCGACTAACTATTCGGGCACACGACTGTACAGTTTCTCATGCACTTTTTCACCGGGCTTAGTTTTCGAACCCAAGAACGTTTAGTGTAAGTCTATGTATCGGTCGCATTAACCATTCGGCCACACGAATGTACAGTTTCTCACTTACGAGCTCAGTAAAAAGAAAAAAAGACACGCCAGCTCGCAAGCTTCACCTAATATTCCCCCTTACACAGTGATATATAAGGAATAACGATACATACAGTATTTTGCATACCTTCTACTAGTTCTGGCCGAAACCTCCCACCCAAGCCTTCGCCTTGAGCCTGCACATGGATAGCTATGGCCTGGTAAAAAATGATTTATTACGTTGACTTGCCCGACAATTACAAATATTACATTGTACTGCTCAATATTAAGTCTGGGGCTCCAAGGATGGTAAAAAAACGAACAAAATTGTATAAATTACTTTAACTGGTAGGCTATATTTAAGGAGAACAAAACGAAACTGTCGGTAAGTACCCTTGTAATCCTTTATCTATTCTGCATTGCGGTCACAAGCTATCAGATCAACTATGGAATTTTGTTTCATTGGGGAATTTCCCACGCACTAAAATGCACTGGGCAAGCCCACTTATCTCAGATAAAAAAAGCAAATTAACTGAGTCTATTTACATAAACAAGAGAAGATAAAATTCAAATGCAAAATTTTCCCACTCTCTTGTTTTCATAGATGGGGTGGGGTATTCTAGCCTCCAAAATAACATTATCAGCCTATCGCCAGAATTCAACAAGGCAATGGACGACTTTTTGATGTAATTTTATGGGTATTTAGGTATTATTGTCATTACAACTGTTTAGCGATATGTAGTCTTTAAAATTACTTTAGACACAAACAGCTTATATTTACTTACCTTGTTTTTCTTAATTAGGCGTCCTGAAAAAAAAAAAAAAAAAAAAATTATATATCATTCACATCAGTAGTTTGAAACATATAAATAACATCATTATAGAATGGTATTGTAACACGAGAGGTTTTAAATTACCACGTTCCCTCAGTCGGGTTGCTATAGCTATATGACAATGTGTTGAATACGATGGATACCTTATTACAGTGTTGTTTAACTTAATAACCATTGGGTTCAGGCAACCAACGCTTAGCAACCTGTCTTATGATACAACCGACTTGCGACTGGTTTCGCCAGTAATTTTTTTAGCTGACGATCTGACAAATGATTTAAACAGTAAGGTAGTGGTAGTAACATAGAAAAAAAACGCAAAAATCCGGCATACATTTTTGTTAGTATTTTACCCACATAAGTTTCGAACCCATGATGAACTCGTCTCAAATACCGATTTTGTATAGAATTCGGTATATGAACTTGTGGCGTTAATCATTCGGCCACACGGCGGTTTCACCACTTTTTAAGTATTTTGTTACAGAGCTTAGTTTCAAACCCATGATGGGCTCGTCACTAATACCGTTTTAACTATAAAATAAATCGGTAGCGTTGACAATTCGGCCACACGACCGATACAGCAACATGTTTAGTACAACGTAGTACTGCGAAGTCGACTATACATGTAAGCATGCAAAGTGAAAGAATCTGTACATAAAACTGAATCACCGTCGCGAACGAGGATGTGCCGTTTCGACCTTGAGTGCTTATCTTCCGCTGTTTAAAATTAAATAGAATAGCTTAGGTCTAAAGGTAGATTCACATGCAGATTGAATAAGACTTACTAATCTCTTTAGGAATTCTCTTTTTTCCTCCTCTTTTCTTCCTTGTTGGTGGAGTCTCATCGGCAGTTGGATCGCTTACTATAATGAACATCATTTTTATTATTAGCATCGTATTTTATACACGATTTAAATACACAGTATATGATGGGAAAGCGTTTGCGTATCAAAATAGAAATAATCTGCGGCGTTTCGCAATAGGAAATAACACTAAAAAAGGGATTAGGAAAAAAATTCTCCCAAAAGTTAAGAAACTAATTCTAACATAACGCTCATTTCAACTCCAGGTTTAACCCTAAATTTAACCCAAGCCCCAATACTAACCCTAATGCCATAATCTTCATTTTATTATGCAGTTTCCGTATTCCCTATTTTCCCTTTTAGTTTTTTGTTTAAAGATGCTTTTGATCAGACAGATAAGTGGCCTGCCTGAACCTGACCAATTAGTAATAATGGGATTTGAATACAAGGTCCGCAGAAAATAACGTATAAATTAAAAAAGGTAACGAAAAGTTTTAAAAACCAGGGACAGTTACAAAGGATCAATTAATACTGTAGTGTCAAATGATCGAGGTTGATAAATTCAGTATTCTACCACGTCAAGCAAAAACAAAAATAAGTTGTGTTTTACTTCCAAATGCATTGAGATAATATGTACAGCGAATGATAAACATACAGGAACATGCACCGTCGACAAAACGATTAATACAAAAAACAGAAACAACACAATTACCATTGGTTTCATAACAAAACCTTGGACCATCCCCGTATAAGCTTATACGCTTTACAGGGATATTGCAGATCGCGTAAACGTAATACAATAATAGGCATCTGACATTTAAATAATACCTTTTAAGGATGACTGAATTTGTTTAGGTAGCCTGAATATAGAATGGTATTAACTTTAAAACAGTGTTTATCGGTGGTTGAAATTTCTATTTATCTTATGTCGTTTGTAAGTGGAGAGATGTCGATCCCTATACATGTTCCTCATGCGTCAACTCGGCGTATATTCAAATGAGAAAAACCGCGCAGATGGTGGGATTTTTTACGGGTTATTGCCTGATGCTTTACGTTGGAGGACATTTATATTGTTAAACCGCATATAATTTATCTACGAGCTTACATAGCTGCTTTGTGTGCGGTAGCCGTATGTCGCGCCTTTAGGCAACACTGAAAAGAGAAAAATAGAGAAAATTGCGCCAAAATTGGGAATACTAATTCTGAATCTGCCCAAACAAAAATATTAAACCAAAAAGTAACCCTAACTCTAAACTAAGTTATAACCATAAGTTTAAAAACTTATATTTTAATTTAATATGCAGTTTTTTCAACCATCTATTTCCCTCCTCTTAGTCCCCCTCCCGTGACGCCTATATAAAACTAGCAAATTCATAGTTTAAAATCGAAATAATTCCAAATCGAACACTAGTCACACATATTGCGAACAATCCTATAACTAAGTACATTATCAAACTTAAATATTACTGAGTACATTACCAAGCTCCACCTATTACGTTAGAAATTCGCAATAACGCTTTACATTTCCAATATTAAGGTACACAAACCAACGTTACTGTGCACTTGGCGCATAAATCTGTTTAACATTCATCATTGGAAGATTCAGATTGCAGTTGCAAGAGTATAACTGAATTTTTAAAATTTTCGTAAGTTATTATTAAAGTGCGGCTTACCAGTCCTTCTGACCACGGAGTGAGTTGCTTCCGCGTCTGTATATGCGGGTGTGAGGCTCTTTCCGCTAACCTATGAATTTGTACATGAAATATTTACAAACATCAATTTACATGTTTAGTTTTGACATAAAAAAACTAAATTTTGAGATTTGGGCAATGTTAAGTCAATGGGACAAGCAATGGGAAAGAGGATCTAAGAAGTAGGTACTTTGTTAATGAAATAGCCTTGTTCACCCGACGGTGCGCAAGCGGTAAAGACAATGGACTCGTATGATGACCGGACCTTTCAGAATGGAGTTATTATTATGGCTCCCTTTCGAATATATACAAAAGGTAGCCAGCACATTTTTATTTCACTCCGCTTTTTTTTCTGCGTCACGCTGGTGACAGGCATTTCTCTTCGCCAGGTCATTGACATATTCGGGTTATCCAATTAAGTTTAAACTTCCTAACTGGCATGCCCACAGTTTGTCACGACCTTTAATTTTACAAAAACCCAAGGATAATTCTCACCATGGGGAAAATGTAAAATAAACATTTCGTACCAATACCTTGTTTGGAGTCGGGTTCGAATTTTTGATTTCAGCCAATTCTTTGAATGCCAGCTTTAATCTACCGACGTCGTTGTTCAGCCGAAAACACCAGACTGACAGCAGCAGCACGAAAGTTCCCAAAATGGCAATTTTCCAGTCGGCTCTGGCTTCTTTGTGCTGGCATCTGCACATTTGTACTGGATGTGCAGTCTCAGACAGCAACAATTTTTCGTCCGTCATGTTTTAAGATTTGGTTGAATTTTTAGTATTTAAACCCCACATTAGAAAATTCCACTATGGAGTAGCTAGAAAAGATCTTTATTTAGTCGGAATACCTTATACTAACTACATTTTTATATTAGTTAACTGTCCGAACTTTACAAAATCACAGTAATATGCCTTTTAATACAGTCTTTGTTACAGCTTAACGCTAAATACAATGAACTGTCTTCTTTATTGGCCGATGACATATGATATGTATATATTAAAACAAACACGCGTACAGATTTACGAATAACAAACTGGGCAGACTGACTATTAATAAGTAACTATATTATACGATTGTCGTTTAAGCGTTCGGAAGCCAAACTAAAACGCTTTTGCTCTGTAGTAACATATCTAGCTTCGAAAACACAATAAGGTAGTGTGCGGTTCAGAGAACTCAAAAAACACGTTCAGACTTCAGACTACGTTTGTCAGCATTGCCACGTGCAAAATTTACCTTTTATTTGTGTAAATAAGAAACTTATAAACTTTATAACCAAAAACCTTCTGAAAAAGCTTACTGAGGTGAACTGGTATCTTGTCGTCTTTATTTTCCTGTCTTGGTGATGCTCGTTTAGTCGCAACTGAACGAATATGTATGCAAATTTAAAAGGGAGAAGCCCCGAAAGACGAACCTTACTTTCCTTTAGCGATTGCTCGGAGAAAAAAGTCACCAACGAGACATCGTAACGCATAGTAACGCCGTAAATAATTAGAAGTGTTAAAACGTGTGCTCTGGCCTTGAATTTGGTTGTTATGGGTTTTTAACTACATGTTTTTTGATTTCGCACTCTATTTTTAACGCAAGAATGCACATCAATATTCGAATCTCGCCAAGCGATAATAGTTTGCAGACTAGTGCGGCATTCACGCCTGGTGAAGCAATGAAAGGCAATAAGCTTGTGGAATGGCCAGACCTGTCGTATCATGTGACATTGTGACGCACTACACTATCACATTCACTGTAAGAAGGCGTGTACTATATGCTTTGAACGCAGCAACACGTCTACGTGTTTATTTCAGCAAAATGCTTACATTAAGCCAAACTACTGGGGTTCGCTTCATCAGTTACAAACAAAGAACTTGCAAATCACTAAACCAACATCAATTCCTGGTTACTGGTTAACTAGGTGCACACAAAGGCTTCAATTCGGTAATGCTTGAAGTTCTTACTGTTGCAATAGTTAATTTGGATGAACTGTCACGTTGATTAATTTGGCTAACTGGAAAATAAGGAAAACATATCCTAACGTTTGGCAGTATAAAGTGAGCAAATAAGTCTGCGGTCTGCGTCGTACTTCAAAATTACTTTCGGTTTCGATCAGAGCAGAGTACGGACTTGTTTACGCACTGTTAAAATGGAAAAGAACATAGCAGCGCAGTATGGAATGGTTACAGCAGCCTACTTTGGCTTGTTCATGTACAGGTACAACAAGGGGTATGTTCATACTGGAAAGCGGGCAATCATCAATATAATGGTGCTATTCGTGGTAGTGCAACCTTTATGCAGGTATGTTAACGGTTTAAGGTATTTTTCGGGCGCACACAAAAATGTATGTTGGTCAAATTTATTTTTTTATCCGGGTTAAGTTTTAAACCCGCGATGGGCTCGTCAATATGACTGTTTTTTGATTTTGTGCATAAATCGGTTCTCGCAAAGCAGTCGCCTACATGCCATTTTATACATAATATTTTTTTTAAACCTGGTCAAGTTTCGAGCCCATGATATGCTCGTCACTAAGACAGTTCTAAAAGTAGAAATCGGTATGCTTTGGTCGCAATAACCATTTCGGCACACGACCATTCAATCATGATATTTTTACGTACAACCAGACAATCAAGCGTATTACAGTCTTAACTGATCCGAAATATACAGAACACCACGCTCGACTCTTATCCATTGCATTTATTACCCCGACAGAAGTTTTGCGTTATCTTTATCACTTCCATTTCCCGTATAGAATCATTGGAGGCTCAAACGGGTTGTTTATGTTCGCTGGCATGTGCATGAGCAGTATCATCATGCTGCCCACTCCGCAAGACGAGAGAAGAGAATGGGAGAGAGAGCAGGAGAAGAAGGCGGTCGTCAAGTCGAAAAAACACAAAACCAAAACAAAAACATCGTAATTCGACCCCAAGGACTTAAATCGTATCGTAGCAATCAGTGTGCGACAATCCATAGATTACGCTGAGATGTGCTTCGAACCCATGATGAGTTCGGTCTTATCTATCATTTCAGTATACGTATCGGTCGCGTTAACCATTCGGCCACACGACCGTAAAAAATAAAGAAAAAAATACAAATAAAAAATAAAAGGAGCGTGCAAAAATAACTGAGTTATGTGTATTCTGCTTCGACCTCTTCGGCTTCGGTCATCTCGTCTTCGGTTGGAGCGTAGTTCTGGCAGGCCCAGCAGCATTCCTATAAATAGAATTTTATCTCTAAGCCTCTGCGGGGGCAATACTAAAAGGAGGGAAAGCGGGAAGGAGGGAATCTGATTAACAAAACTATGGAAATTAATTTTAACCCTTTCCTAAACACTAATCTCAACTCCAGAACTAACCCTAACTCTAACACCATGTTTAAAACTAACCCTTATGCCTAAATATTTATTTTAGATTACAGTTTTCCCTCCTTCCCGCTTTTCCTTCTTTTAGTTTTCCCCCTATGCTTCACGTTTCCCGACCAAAGGACTCTTACAGTCTTACCCCGACCTCCTGCCAGCAGATTGCGCAGTACCTCACGTGACACCTGACGTCATCGCACTGTACGAGTTTGAGACGTTTTGTCTCTTTCACTTCGCAGATGAGACAGCGAGGCGCGCCGATGCCGAGCTTAGAAAATACCTGGTGCACCAGTTCGAACCTTAGACTCAACGCTTCCAGGATGGAATGGCGTTGCTGGGGAAATTAAATATTCTATGAAAATCAGTGGGATGTTCATGTTTTATACCCGTGAATGGGTAAACACAAACAGCGTTATCGAATGTGCAATCGTCAGATTACCATAACCCACCATCGGGTTACCTGATTAAACTGTATTGTATATGCTGAAGACGTTTCAATTTTATTAAAGTATAATAATTTACTGGGTTCAGGCGATGTCAGATAAGTGTCGAGCCTATTAAAGACACAGCCGACGTCAGCGACCAGTTTAAGTTTCGAATTTGCAACACTTCGGTTGAAAGCACGATTCAACCAAGTTATTGAAATGAACAATTATTAATATGGTCAACCTGATTGGCACAATAATTTGACCTTTCTAAAGGGCACATAGACACATTTTGTTTATTTTTATCTTACCAAGGTTCGACCCACTTAAGGTCCATTCCCTAAGATCATGTTTGAATATGTTTCGGTCGCGTTAACCATTCGGCCACACAACCATACACTGTTATCTCAATTTTTTTGATTTTATGATTTTTTATTGAGATTCTTTCTAATGACGTAGGGTTGGGTGCGGGATGGTACGCATATGAAAGCTGGATGTGAGTTTAAACTGAACGATGTGAAGTTATAAATGGCTACAGCGTATACAATCAAATGTATAACATGATATATGAACCGGTCGCGTAAACATTTCGCCACACGGCCGAACAAAAAACTTTTTTTGTCAATACAGTTACCCTTGGGTGTCTCTAAATACTACAGGACCGCTTGCATCGCTTAGATTGCTATGGAAAGTAATTCTAACCCTATCGCAAACACTAATCTCAACCCCAGAAGTAACTTTAACCCCAACCCTAACATTAATAGCATGTTTTTTTGTAATTACGAAGTATAGTAAGCGATCCAAGCGGTTTAAGCGCTCTATGCGACCAAAGCGGTTTAAGCGGTCCTGTAGTATTTAGAGGTACCGGTTACCCTTAGCCTGAAACTGCGCGCCAGCTTCTGCACCGTCATTCTGACGTGATAAAGCTGATTCTTCCTCCTTCTCATTACGTCACTGTAGAGAAAGACGATCCTTTTTTTCTCTCGTTTCCGATAAGCGAGAGAGGCGATGACGTGACGAAGTCGGAGAGCGTATGCGTCACCAAGCATCGTGGCGAACAGGACTCCGTACATACCTATTATCCACTGAATGTCGCTGTTGGGCAACGGACGTGCTTGCGGCAGGCAGTCTGGGATACGGGTACGGTGGTAAGGTCGTGTGGCCAAATAGTTAACGCGACCGATACATATACCGAATTCTATACAAAAAAAAACGGTTCTAGTAACGAGCCCATCATGGGTTTGGAACTTGGCTCACTAAATAAAAAAAAATAAAAAAAGTCTTGTTACCTATACCGTTTTTGTATACAATTCGGTACATGTATCGGGGCGTTAACGGTAAACGCTGTAGGTTCATATATCAACTCTGTACTAAAAACGGTCTTGGTGAACAGCTGATCACGGGTTCGAAACTTAGACCGATAAGAAAGTGATAGAGCACGGAACGGTTATGCGGCCGAATGGTTTGCGTCACAATATCACTTACCAAGTAACGCCCGGTTATAGGTTCGAAACTTGCAGCATATACTAACATGTGTCGCGTTGCATAACTGTACGACAGACTCATATAAATATCAATAAAACGAAACGATACTATCCCTGATTCCAAACTAAGTGTAATGTGATCAATAATGTCTGTTTTTGGGCAACACTGAAAGGAGGGAAATAGGGAAGGAGGGTTGTCTACTAAAACTATGGAATCTATTTCACAATTCCATTTATCTTTATTTAAGTGAGCAGTTTCCCTCTTTTCTTCCTTTTAGTTGTTCGGTCCTTTTTCCAAAATAGAATCCACGCGAATCCGTCCGACAGGCAGCCCAGTTTTATTATACAAATATTAACAAAAGGGCGCCAAGGGCACGGGGAAAACGTAGTTAAGTAAATTGACATGACACTTAAGTGGTTATTTAAATTAGGCAATAAAGATTGTACTGTCTACTCACAGAGGTTACTTGAGGTGGTGTTAAAGGCGTGGTCGTTGTCAATAAAAGGCAGGAACAGTCGTTTTAGAAGGGTCGCTACGCTTTTGTCGCCTTCAATATGAACTACAAAAAAATTTTGACTTTAAATATGGAAATTTGAATGTTTATACAGTCCGGTTTAAGAACGACTAAATAAGGATAACTTCACGGTTGTTATTTGTATTTGACTAACTGAAAGAATCATTAATTTCTACGCACAAACAGCCAATTTATCTAAATTAATAAATTTTCTGATGAAAATAATTTATGTTACTAAGTCAAGAAAGCTTGAAAGTGCTATGCTATAGGGCAAGTGGTATAATCATTTTTCTAATTACGTAAGTACAAGGTTTTGTGACGTAACCTTCAAGCTTGTGACGTGCCTCGATTTGCACCTCGATTTTGGCGTGACGTCGGATCAGGTCCAGTACCGCGTATATCACGTGGTCGAACACCAGCAAAACTACAGTGAACAGCAGTTGACCGAAAAGCTTGATCACTTTGAATACCTATGGAAACGATTATTTGTGGGGGACTAAGTATATAAACCAAAACCAAATTCAATAGTATGGGTAAATTTATAATTGTTAGAAATTGGGATGAGGGGTTGGGTTGTACTATTAGAACCAAGTATTATTGACCTGTGTAAAAGCGTACTCGCCTATAAAGTTAACCCTAACACATTGGCATCGGGTATAATTTACCCCATATTTTTACAAAAACCGGGTAATTCCACCTGTGTATATACACTCACATATAAAGTTAACGCTAAAAAATGCAATGGTACGCATGGGGTAAACTTTCACCCATATTTATACAAAAACCGGGTAATTCCCAAACACCCAGGTACCAAGGTAACCCTGCACAATTACCCTATGGCTTACATTGGATAAGTTTTATCTATTCGTTCTTTGGACCTATCTCTTTGCATCCAACTTTATATAATGTTCAATACGTTGCCGTTTAAATTGGGACCGCAATAATCTTCACTGTGTTACAAATTGTGTTTGTTTAGTGACGATCATGAGGTAATAGTTTATGTGTTTGTCGCCATCTATTTACTTTTTACTATAAGGTTAAGTTTTGAACCCATTCTGGACTCGACACTAAGTAGTTTTTTATACAGTCGGTCTTATTCCCCATTTGGCCACACATACGTTAACCATTTCAATTCATATAAGGAGTCGAACATATTTTCATATTAAGGTAGAGTCGAACAGAAAACTAGCACCAATATAGGGATGGGATATGCATGTTTATCCCCGTGAATGGGAAACCAAGGGGGTTAGCACACGGGCAATCGTCATATCTCGCCCACTGTCGGGTTACCGGAGCTATTGCATGTGTTGTATATGATACACATGTTCCTACAATTTGGTAAAACCCATTAATCCGCTGGGTTCAGCCAATACATTTAAAGTGCCTTGCCCAAGGACGCATTCGACTAGCTAGCTACCAGTTTCGCACCTGCAGCCTTTCGATTAAAAGGCGACGCACTTAACCGTCAGACAAACCGGCCGAAATATCGCATACCAACCACCTAATGCGATTGCATAGGAAGTTACCTCACTGAAAGTGTCAGCTTATTTTGTAGTGTTGAGTAGTTGATGTAAATAAGTAATAAATTCAGGATACTCACCACCGATTGTTTTTCGGCCGCTGTCAGTTTCAAGGACAATGGTACAATCAGATGTCGGTTTTCCATTCTAGAGAGCGGCAAAAGGCATCGTTTACCCTGTCACAATGCGCAATATGACGTAAATGCCAAAGCAAAAAACAGGATAAACTAAAAAAAGGAAACGAGGGAAGAGGGGAAACTGCACACTAAAACAAAAAGTATTACGTTTAGGTTATTGTTAAGGCTAAGTTTAAAGTTAGTGTTGGTTTTGTGGTTGAGATTACTGTTTACCATAGGGTGAGAATTATCTTTTTTCTAGTGAGCAGTTTTCCTCCTTCACCTACTTTCAGTTTTGTCCCTATAAGGGACAAATAGGAAAGAGGGAAAACTGCAGACTAAAATGACGATTAGGGTATTACGGTGAGTGTAAGAGCTGGGGTTGAATTTACGCTTACTTCTGGGGTTAAGACTAGTGTTTGTGACGGGGTTAAAATTAGTTTCAACAGTTTTAGTGAGGAATAAAACTAAGGAGGGAAAGCGGGAAGGAGGGAAAGCGCACATTAAAATGAATATTATGACATTACAGTTAGTTTTAATTATGGGGTTGAAGTTAGGGTTAGTTCTGGGGTCAAGATTAGTGTTCAGGGGACGGTTTAAATTAGTTTCCGTAATTTTAGTGAGCAGTTTTCTTTCTAACCATCTTCCCTCTTTTTAGTGTTGCCCAAAAAAACTTCGGCAGTGTTACCTGATCTTTTCTTTCCTTGTCCTTTCGTTTGAAATATGACGTCACATAGAGATTATCGAATCGAAAGTCGGTGAGATATTTTGAGTTGTAAGAACTAGCCCTGCGAATTAAAGGTGACCAGACAGAAAACATGTTAACTGTAAGAGTGGAACAAAAAAGACCAAGCTAACCCTGACACAATTGTTTCATTGGTTACACTTTGCTCCACACTAGTACGAGCGGGTGATTGGATAAGGTACAGTAACGTACGGCAATATAAAAGAGTTATTACCACATTTCCAGGCAAATACCGACACATCAAAAAATTTGTGTTAAAAACTGAACGTAAAATTACCGAAAGCCGAGTAAGCACACAATCTACAAACGAACGGAGTAAACTTATTACACGCAACATATTTTATACTACGAGGCAGGACCCAGTATTGTATGCTAAATGAAATGTTACGACTTATTAGCTTGGTGGGTTAGTGCGTCGCCTTTCAAGATATGTGTGGGATCGAAACTGGTCCCTAGCTTGTCGATTGTTCATGGGCAAGGCACGTATAGTGGACATTGCCTGGATCCAATAGATTAATAGTTTTTACTTAAACTAAGCATATTAATTATAAATACCCCAAACAAATAGCTCCGATAACTCGACGCAAGGTTATCTGTCGATTGCCCGTGTAATACCGCTTTTTTCAATTTACCGGAATAAGTCATGAATATCTTATACTTACGACGACAAAACGAAAATGAACGAAATCCCTATCACTTTTCGAACTAGCGCGACACAGAACTCGAAAATTTGCTTTTTTCGCTTGATTTCGTTCTCAATAGTATCAACTGCTTCAGATACTGTAACTGTGGAAGGATCTTCTTTGCTATTTGGTATCTGTAATGGTCGGAATAGTCACATTGTGTATTTGGTATCTAAAATGTACGGAATTGCCCACATTATGTATTTAGTATCGGTAATGGCCAAAATTGCCTCATTATGTGTGTGTTACCCACAAAAAATCAAAAACATTTGTAATGACGCGGCAATCAGGTAATAATGTAAGTTTTGAAACCAATAACATTAGGCAAGGACATTACATCTGTCTGTTGTAAACTAAAACAGGCGTCACTTGAATACTTCGGGTAGCCTTGCTCTTTATAGTTGACATACATTCGAACCGTCGTGTTCAAATGACTCTCGGAAAAAAGTTGACGACGAATTAAAATTGTCATCACCCACATGCAAAAATTAAATAGGTATAACTTATGAACATATCACTTTGGATTATAAATTCTAAAAAAAAAACCACCTTCCATTGTAGGTTAGATTCGAACTCACGACCTATGTTGTCTGAGATTTTATTCATATCCGAATAGTTTTTGTTGACGGCGTTTTGATCAACTGCTGGTACTTCGTCACACCATGTGTTGAAATCTGCCAACAAAATTTAATCAACTTGATTTCACTTGATAAAATGACTGTGTCTGGTTGAATCGCTCAGTGTGTGTTTGTGCGTCGCGTTTCGGCCGAAAGGTTGTAGGATCGAAACTGGTCGCTAGCTAGTCGGTTGGGTCGTTGGACAAGGCAGCTAACACAAGTCATAATTCAGAGGATTAAAGAGTTGTACCGGTACCTAAAAGAACATATCAATTATATTAAACACACTTCAATAGCTCCGATAAACCGACGGCAAGATTAAATTAAAACAATATCCGACCGCGGTTATTCTGGCAGTTTAGTGCAACGCCTTTCAACCGAAAGGTTGTAGGTTCGAAACTGGTCACTAACTAGTCGGTTGTGTCCTTGGGCAAGGCATTTTACGGACATTGCATGAACCCAGCGGATTATTGGGTTCTACCAAATTTAACGACCGTGTCTATTATACGCAATATACTGCAATAGCTCTGGTAACCCGACGATGGGCGCGAGGTGATCTGCCGATTGCCTGTGCGTTAACTCCCTTGGTTTTCCCATTCACGGGGATAAACATAAATATTCTACCATACACCCCCTTCAATGTCCCACCAACGAGAATAAATGAGTACCGATCATATAAATGCTCCAATGTTAAATTAAAAAGACAGATTTGTCAAGGTAAAATGATAAGCATATATTTAAAGTAAAACAAAAAAAATAGTTAATAATCGTGTATAATGTCGCCTTGCGATCTCCGAATTACGAAGTTAACACGTGAATATATATCATATTCTATCCTGTTAACATGATACAAATTTCAAGTTAAAAAACGTGTATAAGCAATAAAATGGTCACATTTAGTGCACATAATAACATTTCACAACATCCATTCTTCACCATTAAGTAAACACAAAATGAAATGTCAAATCTAAAAACATCTTCCCTGTGAAAACAATTCTATTAATTGTAAAAGGTTCCTTACTTACTTCGTACTAAGTTGCAAAGGAACGAGGTTTTAAGGACCAGGCATAAAATATCCTTCAGAATCGGAATTTTGATCGTGTCGTGGCAATCCTGTTCCTTTTTCTTGAACAAATTGACACATTCCGACACCCCGTACTCGAAAACTCCTACAAAACATGGAAGTATATGAGGGGAAATAAAATATAGGGGGAAGGAGCAAACTCCACATTGTGATAAGATTATGGCATAAGCGTTACAGTTAGGGCTGGGGTTATAAAGTTGGTTTAGGAATGGGGTTGAGATTAGTGTTTTAGGCAGGGTTAAAATTGTTTTAGAATCTTTAACCTAAAAATAGACAGTTTTTTTGTTTGTTTTTTTACCAATACAACTTAAATTTCGAACCCAAGACGTCACTTTAGCCGTTTTTTTGAGTCGGTATATGTATCGGTCGCGCTAACCAATCGGCCATCACACGACCGTACATAGAATGGGCAGTTGATGGACGATTCAAATCTAATTCTCTCACCTGTGCACCTCTGTACAGCATCTCCTCTCATTTTTCCAGCCACATCTACATTGACTCCCGTATTTGTTGATTTGTTCCCCTCAGTGCTCCATAGTTCGCTCTTCATTCCGTTCATTTTACTCCCCAGCGCTTTCTCCGTGTCGTTTAGAACTGTAGCGTCGTCCTGGACAACAGGTGTAAATTTAAAACACACATGAGAATAGGATGGGATAGTCATGCTTATCCCCATTAATGAGAAAACCAATGGGGTTAACACACGGGCAATCGTCAGATTACCTTGCGCCCACCGTCGGGTTACCGGATCTATTGCAATATGTTGTGTATGATAGACACGTTCCTTCAATTTAGTTGAACCCATTAATCCGCTGGGTTCTTTTAAAACACATACAAAATACTATATATTTGTACTGACGTTGAGCGTATAAAATAGGACGCATTACTATAGTTTAGGATATTCATGTTTATTTCCGTAAATAGGAAAACGCAATGAGCGTTTAAAACACTGGAAATCGTCAGATTACCTAGCACCCACCGTCGTGTTACAGGTTATACTACAGTGTGCTGTGTATGATTTAGACGTTTTTTCAATTTGGTAGCTCATCAATAGCATTCCACTGGGTTCAGACAATATACGTTGAAAAGCTTGCCCAAGGGCACAACCGACTAGTTTTGAACCTTCGACCGTATGACTGAAAGGCGACGTACTAATCTACCAAGCCAATCGTTGTTTAAAACAATTTTTGACCATGTCATTCTAGGTAGGCTGTAATATTATTTAATTTAAGGTCAAATTTATCTTTGCTTTTTATATGCTCTCGTGTAAAGTTTGGAGTTTCCTTATAATTATCCAACTCACAACAAGCTGTCTTAAACCAGCGGTGACAGGGGCATGCAGCAAATGCATGAGCTGGGACATTTGTTTCGAATGCATACGGGCTGTGCAAGTGAGGCTGTTCACTGCTTCTCCACTGTGGTACATGATGTTTGTGATTGGACCTGTTAATGAATTTTCTTTTTTAATTTTTATTATATTGTCCGGGGCTTTCGAACTTTAAAGGGCTCATTTTTCAAGTCTGCTTTATATAGAATTGGTATGTGTGTCAGATACGTTCCCTATTCGCCCACAATACCGTACTTTATAAAATAACATTTACATTGGAAGGTTAGTACGATGTCTAGCAGTCGATAGGTTTTTGATACGAAACCGGTCGCTGCCTATGGTTGGTTGTGTTCTTGGACAAGGAACCTTGTGGGTTAATGGTTTGTATAATGACTTAAAGAACGTAATTTATAGTGTACACCACATTGCAATCGCGCTGCTAACCTGGGGTTGGGCAAGAGGTATCACCACCTCTTACCTGCGTGGGAAAGTCACGCACGCATTCGCAAAGTAATCTGATGATTGCCTGTGTGATAACGATTCTTGCGTTTTCTCATTCACGGAATACCATGAATATCCTACTGGGTGTCTTTTTATTTTGGCAACTAATTGTCAATGATGTATTTCGGTTTTATGGATCGCATACATTGGATTATTATCAGAAAAAGTACACACAGTTTATGCCGCGATACAATATGTAACAACACCGCACAATGTTAGGCTATAATTAAGCAGTTGCAAATACTTAAATTGTTTAAAATGCAAACTTGCTTTATACGTAAGAAATGCGTTTGTTTCGTCTTGGTAGTACTGTTATTGACGCTCTACAACCAATAAGTTTTTGTGTTGCAATGGCACTGGCAGACTAAACATTTATCAGAAAAAAATGACACCTAGACAATCCTTTTGTCAAATTACTAGTAAAGGTGGACAACTATGGGACGTACGTGTCCTAGCAATAAAAAAAAAAACTATAGCGATTGCTGTGTTTTTACTTACCAGCTAATATCCAAGTCGCCAGTACAGCTCCTAAGACACTTCTGCCGGTTTTTCCCACCATAGTTGGAACGGTTAGCGCAGCTATGCAACGAATTTGTACCGAAAGAGCGCAACCCAACGACGAAAGGCATATCATTATCCACATGACACATAACCGAAGAACTCGCTCGTTTGGTTTAAATGCCCCAGTGAAGGTCAAATAAAAGCACGCTGCCAGAAAAAAAACGGGTATAATGTTAGGGGTACTAGGTTTTTTTCTTCACATAGCATTAACCGTTTAACAGTTTGTAATGACTATTGTAATTTTATCGTCCACAGGTATATATACATGGGTATGTACTACATTAAAAAGGTTGCCTAGTGTGTAGCACATGCACAAACAACTTAGACTTACCATATCCCATACCGGCACCAAAGATAGAGCCAAAGAGCATTTTCAACAGCACAGACGCACTAGAATTGCTACGGTACATTCTTTCTATTAGATTATAGGATTTTTGACTTGCCCCAACAGGTAAATACCTAGTCGAATCCATAATTTTGCGGCTATAAAAATATCTGCTTATTTATCACTTACTACAGATACCAGTCAGTTAAGTTTGTATTACAGATGTCCTTTAAACGTCATAAGACACTGTATTGTTGTAAATTTATATACGTGTATTTTATTTTTAGACAGGGGATGCCGTAGGCTAAATACTAAAAATACATGTAGAATATTTTTTTTTCACGTTTAAACTTTAAGATAGTGTTGCTGATCATTTCATATACACCATACGTAACGTTAATGTTGTGTCCAAGAAGTTTTTAATGATACATATATTGATAAATTTGAGACTGTACCTAAATCTACTTATCTGAGTTGCTCAGTTTAAAATAGACGTTCTTATATACTTAACTAAATTGCACTAAAATAACTTGCATACCAGTGAGTTGGCTAACCAGCTTTTTAAATGCTGTGAAAGTATTATATTGTTATGGGTTAATACAGCGATTGGGTGTTATAATAACGGCAAATTTTGGATAATAGTGTCCACATGATCCTACTAGTTATGGGTCCCATTTGGAAAAATGGGACACATATTGTTTTTGTCCGTTTTTTTTTTCTTTTTTTTTTTTTTTTTTCGTCAAACGCTTGACAGGCATGGCATGTCGCCCCGACATCTACCAGAAGGAATAATAGAATCGTAATGAAACTTCGCCATTTGTTAGACAACATGGTCTAGATGAACAGAAACCAACATTTTGGGAGCTAAAACCAGGGGAATTCCCCTGGGACGTTAAAAACCAAAACGGTATTTTTTTCTAAAAAAATAGCTATTTTGGGCATAGCGCTTGAACGACAACTCCAATTTGAATCAGATTTGGTAAAATGTAAGTGCATTAGTCACTGATTTAACACTTAGAAGAAATAAAAAATTTACCTAGGGAAATACCCTAAACAATAAGATTTTGTTCTTAAATCATGATTGTGACAAGCACGCAATGTCGCCCCGACATCTACCAGAAGGAAAAATGGAATCGCAATCAAACTTTGGTATATGTTAGAAAACATGGTCTAGATATACAGAAACCAAAATGTTGGGTAATAAATCCAGGGGAATTCCCCTGTGACGTTACAAACCAAAACGGTATTTTTTTCTTAAAAAATTGACTTTTTTGGGCATAGCGCTTGAACGGATGTTACAATTTAAATCAGATTTTCTGGAATGTAAGTGCATTAGGCACTGATTTAACAGTTAAAAAAAATAAAAAAATTACCTAGGGAAATACCATAAAAAAATAAGATTTTGTTCTCAAATCATGCTTGCGACAGTCATGCCATATCGCCACGACATCTACCAGAAAGACTAATGAAATCGCAAAAAAAATTTAACATGTTTTAGACAACATAGTATAGATATGCAAAAACAAAAATTTTGGGTGATAAATTTAGGGGAATTCCCCTGGGACGTTAAAAACCAAAACAGTATTTTTCCTAAAGAATTAGCTTTTTTGGGGCATAGCGCTTGAACGGCTGCTCCGATTTGAATCAGATTTTCTGGAATGTAAGTGCATTAGTCACTGATTTAACACTTAGAAGAAATAAAAAAAGTACTGAGGGAAATACCCTAAAAATAAGATTTTGTTCTCAAATCATGATTATGACAAGCATGTCATGTCGCCCCGACAGCTGCCAAAAGGAATAATGGAATCGCAATGAAAATTTGACATTTGTAAGAGAACATGGTTTAGATATGAAGAAACCAAAATTTTGGGTATAGAATCCAGGGGAATTCCCCTGAGACGTTAAAATCCAAAAGGTTTGTTTTCCAATAAATTAGCTTTTGGGGGCATATAGCGCTTGAACGGCTGCTCTTATTTTGATCAGATTTGGCGAAATGTTGGACTATTAGACACTTTGTGCCAATTAAAAGAAAGAAAACATTTACTTAGGGTAATTACGTTAAAAACGACGATATGTTCCAGAATTATGTTTGTGACTGGCATGCCATATCGCACTGACAAATAAGACAAGCAGTCGACAAATCAGATTAAAACTTTAAGAATTGTTACATAACATGACCCACATATGTAAAAACAGAAACTTATCTACTATAAACCTAGGAGAATTCCCTGACACATGAAAAACTAAATCGGGCTGTTTTGGAAATTTAGCTTCATTTTACTTCAGCGCTTGAAAAGAAGGTTTAATTTAAAATATTAGTGGTGAAAATTTTCGTGAATTTAAGACGTTTATTCTTTTTAACTACACATAGAAAAGAAGTTTGGCTTGATAACTCTGGGACCCATGCGTTTATGCTTGCAGAAACAAACTACATATACTCAGTGTATAAAATACAAATTGTGGTTAGGGACCCTGTAGCATGAGTATATGGCCTACAACATGTGGTTTACAAATAGTGGTGGTTAAACACGTGGTTGACACTCTCTAGTTGGACCATAAAGAACAGACATGACCCAACTACCGTCTTTTAATCTGGCCCGCTGAATGTTATCAAGTTGTTGCAAGACTAAATAGCACAGCTACATGCTAAAGTATTATGTCATAGCTACATGCTAAATTGTGATGTCACATCTATATTTATGCGTCGCTTCACACAACAGTGCTTTTTGGTTTTACCCAGTAATGTATCGTATTTCTCAGTTAAATGTTTTTATTAACAGTGACAAACTATTTGTGAGTGGCAGTTACCTAACTTAATATACATAAGACTTTTAAGTTGTAAATTTATTTGTAATTATTACTAGGGCTCAACCGATACTTGTAAAAAGTATGATAACCGCGGTTTACGTATATCGATAATCGCGATTATCGTTAGCAAACATGGGGAATTCCCAACATCTAAAATAAACGTCTTGAACTGATTGAAGTGCGTTTCTTGGTGACAATAAAACTAAAGTGTATCATTAAATAAGGCTTGTATGTGAAATCAACCTTATTTCAAATTATTGCAATAAATTTATTACGCATGTGACGACTTTCAGTCATAAAATTACTTTTATGAACATATTTGGTACATCAGCATGTTTAAATGCAAATTGTCACGATTTACGAACTGTTATAAAAAAAAACTGCGTTACCATTCACTATACAGGTAAAACCGTTCAACAGGTTAATATTAAAATACGGAAATATAACACTACGAAAATGTAAAAATCCCTTATTAATAAAAGTAACAATTTCTCCACTGCCCTCGTTATATACTAAGAGCTGTTAAGGTGAGCTAAAAATATAGTAATATTTAAGAAAAAAATTCGTAATTTATATTTCTGTCTTTTAGTATGGCTCGTTTACCAAGGCAATCGCATTATAGTAAGCAGCTACGGTTATAAAAACGGCAAAACTCGCCAGGGACAGGTAAGAATACATTTTTTGCAGTTATGTAACACAATTAGTTCAATACAAATTTCGAGGTCAGGGTTTTTTTTCGTTGTCATATAATAAATGCATATGGGGCTCTGAGTAACAGAGCGACTGCGGTTATAATGTTAGAAGTGTGTATTCTTTGATACGATTTCTTCGTATGAAGGTGGCAAATCGTCGGCTGATGGCGGTATCGTTATACCAGTTTCCATGGGCAGGTATACTGGTGGTGCGACTGCTGGGTTCCCAGACGAAACCCCTGTGATCGTATAGTTTTGTGGCGGTGGTAATTGGTACGGTGGTGAATTTGGAATGTTGGGTTGAGGTGTGAAATTAGTTTGTGGGTAGGGCGGTACTGCTGTCGCTGATGTGTAATCACTGGTCGTGGGGGCACCGTCTATTGTTACCACAGTAGTGCCCACTGGTTGTTGGACTTGGGCCAATGTTACTGCACCGGTAGTGGTACTAACAGGCTGAGGCTGGTGACAAAACCCGCGTTTCATACACATACAAATGAATGACAGCAAACACGCTGCTGCAATAACAGCAAGTGCGATTCCTGCGTAAAACAAACTACCCATATTAGAGCTTCCGATTGAAAGCAACGGAATGCTAACAAACGCAAACACAATAAGTATAAGAAAAAGACCACAGGCCGATTTCTGTACTGGAGCCCCTCCAATACTGGTTGTCCCAACCCGACCGACATGTCGACGATTATGATGGACACGAGTTCTGTGTCGGACATGTCCTATTCTGTGTTGATGAATCCTGCGTGGTCTTGCTCTATGCCGGCCCCCGCCCCTTCTTCCCCTCCGGCCTGCTCTTCGATTTCCTGCTCCCATTGTTACATCATCGATTCAATTATGACAAAGACCAGTACAGTTTAAATCAGCACTTCCTATATAGATCTACTAAATTTACCGACTATTTAAAAAAAAACTAAATCAAATACAGTGCAAAACTCATGCCCGCGAACTAAAAACTTTAGCAACTAAACACTTAAAACGAGGCAGAAAGTTAATAACCAATGTACCGTGAAAGCCTTTTAGCGACCGTGGTACCCTTTAAACTTTACTTATCATAACAACAATGAGACAAGCTTAATTTTGACGCGTTGCTGTTTATAGCTAGTGTGCTGGTCACAGGATACAATTCGTTGTTTTATATCTAATATTTAAGCTGCCGACATACATAGCCTAATCACTGGTTTTATTTTACACAGCTGACTAGTCGCAAGTCAACCAAACTATTCGTACTGACCAAAATAGAGAAATGCGAATGAACAGCCCTTTAAATTTACTGTAAACCTATGATGCGTAACCAGACGTATTTCGTCCTTTATAAACGGAAACTGAACAGCAGTCTCATTTAAAACAACAACGTACTTGTTACCAGTGAGAATACGATACGCCAGACACCATCAAACCTGGATTAATTGACTAAATAACTACATTACTTGTCTGATACTTTGTATTTACAAAGCTTGTAAAACTGCTGCGCTGTTAATTGAATCATTTTAACTGAGTGCTGACTAATAAACAAATCTTTAGTCAAGTATTATATATTTATAGATGTGCACACCCGGCCATAACAACGTTTTTGTTTTGTAATAATGTCAATAATTGCAACGTTATATTACGCACAATAGGTAGGAATGTACGTCACTGTTTACATACAAATTCTCTGAAATCATGACCCAATAATCTGCTTGGCGTTTAACACATTTCATTCACGTCTCTTTGGTGCCATTTAAGTAAGCAGTAACTTAGTTAACTTGAATTTGATGCATTTGCACATTTTTAATTAAAAATTACAGTATTAACATATTTGGTAAGAGCTATGTTTCTCTTTACATACTTAGTATCAGTAAAAGTGCTATATTTACATTCCATGAAATTAGAAATAGTTAACAAAAGAAGACATACCAGTTCGTGGCCATTTTAATAGGACCAGTATACAAATAAAACATGATAAATTAAGATAATTAAAAATAAACCCAAAATACTTTAACCACGAAATATCCCTGTGCATATAAAGTATGTGGTACAATCATTCTGAAACAAATTTTGGGACACAGAAATCGTCGATAAGCCAATAACAACCTCTATACTTAATAAAGCATGTGTTCCCTAAAATGCAGTACTTTCAGTGTAAAGCCTGCTTTCAGTCGATGAAGGTTGCAGCTACTTTTATACCATTGTACTGCCTTCCCCGTGCTCGACTGATATTTGATGCAATTGTGGTCTTGGTGATTCTGCTACATAGCTGGAAGTAGGTTTAAAATTGGTCAAATTGTACCATTAATAACCACAACGCTAACATTTTGTTTTTTTCTCGTGTTTTATTCCGGGTAATGTGAAAACGCTGGAGCGCTATCATCGGGAGCGCTATCACCGGGACATTGGGAAATTGTCAGATTATTTCATGATTACGAAGTAAGCGTTACCACACGGGTAAACGTCAGAATATCTTGCGCCAACTGTTGGGTTACAAGAGCAATTGCAGTGTGTTGTATATGATTAGGATGCTCTTTCAGTTTTAGCTCATCAATACACTATTTCAAGGCATTGTCCGCAAACTGACACAGTCAACTAGCCGACGGCCAATTTCGATATCAAGACAAATCCTCTCAGCCCACAATACAATGCAAACACTGTCTATCCGTGCGGAAAGACGGGCAACACTTAAAGGAGGGAAAGCGGGAAGGATGGAAGGAGGGAAACTGCTCACCACAACTATGGAAACTTATTTTAACCCTTTCTCCAAACACTAATCTTAACCCCAGAACTAACCCTAACTTCAACCCCATCTTTAAAACAAACCCTTATGCTCTAATCTTAATTTTAGTGTGCAGTTTCCCTCCTTCCCTCCTTCCCGCTTTCCATCCTTTCAGTTTTCTCTCAAAAAGACATAATTCAGGGTAATTTCAAATCAACTGGTATCTTACTGTGTATATTGAGTTTGTAGTTCCACATCCTGTTGCTCCACGACAATGTGCTGATGAGCGCCAGACAGTGGTAGCTTTTCACTGGGCGATTTATTCTGAAATGGCGGAAAAGATCTGACACATACAAAAAAGAAATGTACGGTCGTGTGGCCGAATGGTTAACGCGACCGATACCTATACCGACTCTTATAAAAAAAACGGCCCTGGTGACGAGCCGATCATGGGTTCGAAACTTGGCTCGATAAAAAAGAAGAAAATGCTAAATGGTTGTGTGGCCGAATGGTTAACGCGACTGATTCATATACCATATTTTTGTTTAAAAACGTAGTATAAAAACATACACCAAGTGACGAGTCCATTATCGGTTCGAAACTGTAAAGAATAAACAATAGGAACCAAACTAGTAAAGGGCTTGTATTGGAAGGTTAGCGCGGCCGATTTACATTCCAAATTGTTTATAAAAATAATTTTTAGTAAAGAGCCCATGTCCCGGTAAAAAGTAAAAGCAAACTGTTTGAAATTGGAACAACTTTGACGTTTCTTATAGCCTATAACGTTTCTTAATTGACCAACCGAATAGCTTGGTGGATTAGTACGAAGGATTTCAGCCAAACAGTTGCAGTTTCGATAGCGGTCGCTTGAATAATCGTTTTTAAGAAAATTAATTAAACGTCTTAATCATAAACAACATACTACAATAGCTCCGGTAACCCGACGTTGGGCGCGAGTTAATCTGATGTTTATCCGTGTAAGAACCTCCGTGTAGGCCTAAGCATTCGCGAGGTGATCTGAGGATTGCCATGTGATAACATTGCGTTTGTCCACTCACACGGATAAACACGAATATCCTGTTCCAATGAGCATTGATTCACACGACGGGCATACATTTTCACCCATTTATACCATTTCTGAGTTGCGATCAAATTTTGAAGGGTCTCTGCTTTGACCCTTTCGTTCGTTTGTCGTCATTATTTTATTTGTGACGTAATCACCACAACATCTTTTTGTGCTGGTGTGCAGGATTTCAGTAATCTGTGGATAAGGAAAGCCAACATTGCCACATACATATTGATCTGTGATTTAATGTATTGTGGTTTATGGATCTTTAAAGATAATAAACCATGGTTTATAAAATTATGGTGCATTAAAAAGGTTTTAAAAAGAAAAATAATAAATTAACAACGCTCTTAATTAAAACGTGTTTAAATCAGAAAAAAATATTACAATTCTAGAGCTAACAAAAACGATTCTGGTATGTATTTTATATTCAGTTTGGACTTAATTACCTTTAGTTTTATGTCTTCCCGCATAAAGGCGTATAAGATTGGGTTCATACAGCTATTCCCCCATGCGAGGCAGTTGCTGAACATATGGAAATAATACTGGTACGCCGTCTCCGTCGCTGGCGCTGGAACATTAAAACAAAGTAAATTAATTCTCCTTTCAATATGGTATGTTCATGTGTTTCTCCGTGAATGGGAAAATGCTACGGTGTGTTATCACACGGAATTGTGCAAGATTAGCTATTCACTGCAGCATGTAGCATATTTCACTGATGATTAGGGCGTATTTTTAGGGGTGACCAGTCAACTGAACCCCTTACAACTGAACCCCTTACAACTGAGCCCCTACAACTGAACCCCTTTACAACTGAACCCCTTTTAACCGAAGGCTTTTAACTGAAAAGGGGGTTCAGTTGTAAAGAGGTTCAATTGAAATGGGTTCAGTTGTAAAGGGGTTCAGTTTAAAGGGGTTCAGTTAAAAGGATTTCAGTTGTAAGGGGCTTAATTGTAGGGGTTCAGTTGTAAAGGGTTCAGTTGTAAGGGTTCAGTTGTAAGGGGTTCAGTTGTAAGGGGTTCAGTTGTAAGGGGTTCAGTTGTCATGGAACCATTTTTAGGTTTAGTATGACTCATTAATCCACTTGACTCAGTCGATGTTTTTTTTAAGTGCCTTCTTCAAGGACTGGTTTTGGTTGTACAACCTTTCGGCTTCCTACAAACAGCTGACGCTCTTAGCGATTAAGCTATCTGGCCGACAATATAAAATCGTCATTATGTACGGTCGTGTGGCCGAAAGGTTAGCGCGACCGATACATATACCTACTTATACAAAACGGTCAAAGTTGTGAGCCCATTCTGGGTCCAAAACTTGGCTTGGTAAAAAATGTCATTATGTACGGTCGTTGGGCCGAATGTTTACCGCCACCAATTCTTTACCAAAACTTACTTGCTGACAAACCCTTTAAGCTAAGCTTTAAAAATCAAGTATGTTTTTAAGACAAAAGGTTGTAGAACGAAATCGAGAATTATGTTTTATTGTTTAAAATGCTATAACAAATATTATTATTTGTTTTCACTTAAAGAATATTCCTGAAAAGCTTAAGAAATATAATTTACATTTATTGGAAGGTAGCGAAGAGATATTCACGCCGGTATTGATTTTTGAATTTTGACAAATACCATTCATTCCCAACATATGGCTTGGTATTAATTCCGTTTACTTCAGGAGAAAATAATTCACATTTAAATGACTTCGTCAGTTGCTGTCCGTGTTTTACAAAAAATCAATCGAGGGAAAATGTGCGAAGAAATGTACCTTTCTTTTTACTACATGCATTTGATTTGGTGTACTTTGTTAAACTTCAAAGATCATCTCTATTTATCCGCTTATAGATACTGCGACCTTCATATACGAGTATCATTATGGGATTTATCCCTTTACAATGGTCAAGCTGTATTTCAATATTGTGTGACTTGAATGTTCAAAATTAAGGTTTGTAATAGTGAAAATATTAGTGATAGTAGATTGATACTGGACAACAAGAATATTTTCTCTCCAACAGTTTCGCAGCAAAGAAACCTTTCACAAAAGTGCC
>CH000786.1:40553-51354 GCA_000149265.1 Ciona savignyi | reverse complement strand
TCGATTTTATTTAGCCTATTTCATCATCAAATCGGTTTTCTGTCTTGGAATACGAGATAATGTATTAACTCCCCGCTATAACGATTTTTATTGCAGTTTTTGTGTTGTGTTGGTACCGCCTTTGTTTGTGTAAAATTGCATTTGCGAGAGCGCTACTAGGTCGTATAGTTTGGCCAGTAGCGGCCCGGGGTTTAAATTATGCATTGCGATATTATTACATTGCAGTCCCATTGGGGCAGTGCAGGTTAAAAAAAATTAACGCTTGTCAATGGTTTATTAGCTATACACTATGAGACACAATATATCTTGATTAATATGTCTCGTACCCTGTCCTGGCGTCGCCAAGGTATATTTATTATAATACATTTTACCCTGAAGTCTTTTCATGGTTATCTAATATACCCTTTAATAGAAAGAAACCACTATCGACGCCTATTATGAAAACAGCAACTTCTTAAGGCAACCGTTTATATTGATCTTAACTTAGTTACAGTGGAACAATTAAGTTGCAGGATACGTACGTATGAATCCCATGCCCTGTCCGACGAAGATGAAGTTCGATATTTGATTCGGAAGCCAACACACCAGGAAAAGTCCAATTACAACCAGAACCATGATCGTAGCTTTATCCTGCAAAACAGGTAAATTTCGATCTAAGTAAATGTTGAACTAACCGCAATGTTGAAGTAAGGTTAAAAATGCATTGTTTTTTGGCCAAGCAGCAGCTGCCCAATTTTAAGATTTAAATGCATCTGCTGCCAAAATTAAATTAGAATCACGAAGTCTGCGGGGACATAATAAAGCGGCGTGCAGCATAATTCACCTGCATGTTGGGAACACAGAATTTGGCAGCAGTGACATTTAACTTTTTAACATATCAATTATTCAGGTTCCGGAAAAGTTGCATCTGGTTGGGTGAACGTCGAAAAATAGCGATCTTGTTGGATTAGATTTGATGTGTTTGCATTTCGCCACATACGAAATTTAAAACACCAAAAATATAGTTATAGAGAAAAGTCAAAATAAATTTATGTTTTTAAAAAAAAAATCGTTTATGTAGATGTATTTTTGCACGTAGGTTATTTATAGCACCCAAGATAATTAAAAAACAGCACATTTGTTGAGAAATTCTAACTAAATCCATTTTTTATTGATTTAGAAATCGATTTAAAGCCTTGTACGGTATGATGTATATTCATTTCGCCATATACGTTTATTAAAACACCAAAAATAACTCAACGGCTGAATATTTCTCAACATTGCTTTTCTCAAGTAAAATAATATATTTTTGTGTGGAAGAATTGTTTTTATACCTGGCGTTGACTTGTCAACCTTCCCGAAGTTTTTCTTGCTTTCAAGAACACGGCAATCCAAATATAGCAGACTGCTATTATAAGGAAAGGAAGAACAAATCCAATCACAGATCTATTATAAATTTCAGTTGTAAGAATGATATATGTTACATGATGTGTAGCGTTTACTTTTACTTTAAAGCGATAATTTGGCATTGATGCTATAAGTGATAACTTGGCATGAAAAATACACATGAAATTAACCATTAGACGCATTTAGTTAGCCAACTGTCAAAGCTGGTAGCCGTTGAATGTCAAAATACATGTCCGACAGTTAGTCTGGGGGTTAGTGCGTCGCTTTTCAGCCAAAGGGTTGTAGATTGTAAACTGGTCGCTAGCTAGTCGGTTGTGTTCTTGGGCAAGGCAGGCACTTAAGAGACATTGCCTGTACCAAGCGTATTAATGGATTGTACTATTTTGAAGGAACGTTTGAATTATACACAAAACACTGCAATAGCTCCGGTAACCCGACAGTGGGTGAAAGGTAATCTGACGATTGCCCGTGTGTTAACCTCGTTAATTTTGCCATTTAAGGTGATAAAATTAAATATGCTATCCTATCCCAATGTGTCGCTTTAAATTACATGCAAATGTTGATACAATATTAACAAAAAGTATACAAAACATGTATTTTAACACCTGAATAGGAAATGAGTCAGATACCAGAATCGATCCGTTGCTCTTTGGTCGTCAAATGTCCATGTGCATCTGCTGATACCTTTGAAGAAACGCACAGATTACTGATTATGCATGCTGTTGAGTAGACAACCTGTCAGCATATAACCCCAATAATACTCCATTAATCGCTCTTACCATTGAATGTGATTACTTCACGAAACTGATGTGGGACAACGCTCATACATGTGGCAATCGCCCAAAGAATGCCACATCCTACCACAGCCCGTTGTTTGGTCCTACAAAGCAAAAAATTAAATTTTCAAATTAATCATTGTCATCTAATGCTTATCATTGAAGATTAACGTTGATTCTGTTAAGGTTTAAAGTATTAAATCTTCATATAAGGAGTGTTTATGTAAACAGATGTATTCATTATATATTCATGTAATTTTGAATTGTTCGACATTAATATGAGTGTGTAAGTAGGCTAGGTCGATACGATCAGTCCAATTCGGAAATAGGTAGCAATTACTAAAGCTATCTTACGGTCGTGTGGTCGAATGGTAAAAGCGACTGATACATATACTGAAATATATTGAAAAAATGGACTGAGTAACCAATTTGTCTTGGGTTCAAACCAGTTCAAAACATAGTCCAGTAAAATATGCGTTATTACCTGTATTTTCTACTGTTTATGTAGCAGACGACAGCTATAAATCGATCCACGGCCATTGCAGTGAGCAGGAGAACGCTTGCATACATATGAATGTGGGTGCTTGCGCTTGCTAGTTTGCACATTGCTCGGCCGAACAACCACCTGTGTAAATTGACCTTTATTTGAGCTTTACAGCTTAATTGCCCAATCTTAAAGTAGAACGTTTGACATACTGTAAACGCCGGACGTTGAAACCTCTTCTACAAACCACATACTGGACATTGTTTTTAATAACCAAATTAAATCTGACATTAAGATTCGGCAATTAATTAAAAGTAGATTCTGTGTAATGACCAAGACAGTGGCTACCATTGGCGCTAATTATGCATCGAAAATCCCGAGTGAGTTCGTCACTGCGAATCCATCATGGCTATCGACATCAATGACAAATTCACACATTACTTTATAAAGCATAATTATTCCCGACTCGCGGTACAATTAACCATGATAAGTATTTAAAAATTGCATGGGAAAATAAAATTAAAAAAAAACTGTTCAAATATTTATTTGATACCAAAGTATTTTCGTAACAAAGATTTTTTAAGAGTATATCTTATTTACGCTACGATTGGACGAACTTATTTAAGATAGGATATTCATGTTTATCCCCCCGTGTGGGAAAACTAAGGGAGTTAACACACGGGCAATCGTTACATTACCTCGCGCGCACCGTCGGGTTACCGAAGCTATTGCAGTGTGTTGTGTATGATTTACACGTTCCGTCAATTTAGTAAAACCTATTAATCCGCTGGGTTCAGGCAATGTCCGTTAAATGCGTTGCCCAGGGACACAACCGACAAGCAAGCGACCAGTTTCGAAAATTAAAAGGCGACACTCTAAATCCTTAAAATAATAATTTAAATTTTATTATTGACAAGATATTAAATTGGACAGATATATGAATCAGTGCCAGATATATCGTAATACAGACCAAACTTCCAATAAATAGATGATTTCTATTCACTGACCGGTCATTCGCTGCAAGATCGATGATCCAAAATGGAAGCATTGCTAGAAAGATGAAGTCTGCAATCGCCAGGTTCGTCACGTATATGTCCGTAAGACTTTTCTCTCGAATCTAATAATAGTAAATTAAAAATGCATAACTACGTTGGACAAGGTCGAGGTAGATGCATGCCGGTGAGAAATTATACTGACATGTTTTAGCTGCGAATCGTTTCTTACATTTTTACAGGCTGGACACTCTTGTGTTTTTATATTAGGGTGGTGAAAATGATTAAGCAATAAATGCTGTTTTTATTACCCAAGGGGTTAAAGTGGTGAAAACAATTTCACACGTTAAGGTTATTAAATAGGTTCCTATAGATAGTTTAGTTTATTTTTCACAATTTTACAAACGACAACAAAAGATACAGTAATGTTATAGGCAAAGGATGTAGCAAAAGACCAAAAGTCACCGAGTCAGTTGCATCCTTTGTGTTTAGTTAGATAAATGAATAATATTAAAACAATTACAATGTTGCATAGACCAAAGATAAAGCAAAGATAAAGACCGCAAAGAAAAACGGCATGACACTGATTTGATATGATTAGACTGTGTTAACAAAACTTTGCTTGTGTTGTAAGTAACTTTATGAACGGATTAATAAATATATTTATGTTCAGACTAGTGGATGGGAAAACGTTAGTGGGGTTACCACACTGTCAGTCGTGAGATTATCTTGTGCATGCAATTGTTTGTTCCTATATAGCAATGCCAAAAAGTTGTCTTTGGCAGTGCCAAAACCGATGAATAAATTTCCAACCAAAGTATTCATATGACTGTATCTTAACACAGGCATCTGGATATTTTTGGATAATATTTCACAAAATCAAATTAGATTCTAGTCTATATCTCGATATAGAATTTGCGTTTTAAAAATAAAATAAAAGCGTCAAACTCATAACCAGGACGAGAATGTCTAGTTGTCTAGTAATTCTGTCATGTTGTATATTGCAACAAGTATTCAATGAAATCGGTTTCAGTAAATGCTGCTTAAAAGATTTTTTTAAATTATAGCAACATGGTTTAATGTTAACAGAAACAACTGTAAACAATAAAACGGTTTTAGGGACGAATGCATCTAGGGTTCGAAACTGAGCTCGGTAAAAAAATGATAACGGGGCGTCGGTGCTATGGTCCCGATGATTCATTAACTTTTAAACTATGTAGCTATTCGGTCAGATCATTTGTATAGCAATTGCAAATGGCGAAGGACCCAGATAATTATATATAAACGATTGACCAACATCAATATAGTGCGCATGTTCAAACGTTTAACTTGAATTGCAATTAAAACGGATGCAATTATACCTATACTTTATTATATTAATATCGACCCTCTTTATATTGTTTTATTTTATCATAACAGAATTATAATTTGACATTCCGTTTTGAACATCCATAAATATTTAATGGCCATAAATAGGATAATATTAGGAGTTCAAATGGGTCTTTTAAAAGAGTTTTAAAAAGAAGTTCAATTTGGGTCTTTAAATTTAATGACAAAATTTGATGGTCATCTGTCTCGATGGCGTTCTAAGAATACTCAGATCATAGTTTCATGCACTGATCATCGATATAAGATGGCAGGTGAAGTATACGATTACACTAATTATTCCAAAACAATATTTTGTGGGACCCGCGGATGACATTTATCTAGTGACTAAATTAAATTTCGTATAACCTGAGGTATTTCATTGCGTTGGTTAATATAGGAAAATTCTGCAATTTTAGGAATGGCTAATAAGAATCTAATGGTCCGACGAAATATCTGCAAAGTGGGCAAAACAAGGGGTATAAAAGTTGGAAAGTGAAACTACCACAGTTTAGTGGTTTTAAACTGTTATGTCACACGTTGTGATTTTGTAGAACATGTCCACTGGTGAAAGTCAGATCATAACACAGACATACAATCATCTTACTTTATTGTATTATCATAAAAAATAAATTTAACATTCCTAATTTTGGGAAACAGATGTATGCATACTGTACGTGACATCTGTCCTTAAGTAAAAAATCCAGCATTGTAATTTAAATATTAAGACGTTATGTAAATTACTTAATTTCATATCGATTTATGGTCAATATTATAAAGCGTAAAATGCTCCGTAGAACAACACCTTACCTTAAACTGTATGATATAGATCACCAGGCCATTTCCGATGAGACCGACCGCGCACACCAGTCCATAGGCTATTGGCAACACAAGGGCCTTTATTACGTTGGGTGACGTCATCGACTCCGTTACTCCGATGTCAACTGCATTAGTCGGTGTCGTCATAATGGGTTTTTGTGATACCCAGCAACGCCTTTTGGAGGTTGTAGCGAAAGACACCCTCGCGCACCCGAAATCAGTCGGGAATAATTTCGGAAACACAAGCTTTAGGATAAAATCAATAGCTTTAATGAACAATTTAGTTTTATTTTGTTATGTCTTTTGCATGGTACTAAAATAGAATAGACAACAAAGACTAATTGTTAAACAACACAATTAAAAAAGCATTATTAAAAAAAAGTAATTAAAGATGCATCAAAATATGTGAACATCCGACACAGGTACACGGCCCTTTTCCTACGGAAAAGTTACGATAGACTTGTAATAAATTATTTAATTTAAATTAACAAAATTACGGTTGCAGTCGTAAAGAAATGTGCAATAAATTAAGAGTAATACTCATGGGAAGTAAATGGAGAAAAGTGGAAGATGAAACATTCCTAAACTGACTACTGCTGGTAACAGTGTGAAAATGATTGATGAGATTTAAATGGTTTATTCCGGTTCATCTTAGATGGTGGTTTCGAAATTATTTCTTTGATAAAATTTTCTAAAATCTGGCGCTATTTTTTGATGACGCTATTCTCAATTTTTTGGCGCTATTTTTCGATAACGCTATTTTCAAGTTACTGACGCTATTTTTGATGACGCTATTCTCAATTTAGTTCTATATTAACTACTCCTTCACATTACTAACTCTTCTTTATACGGGCTTCGTTGTTACAACTAGTAGAACATCAAAGCAAGGTGGCTGGGAAAAAAGACATGAAATCGTTTTTTTGTGTGTAATAGAATGCATGAGCAAAGCATAGTATTAAGATTATAGTCCAAGCCGCTAAACCGCTTTATTCTTTCAATGCATCAAAAAAACAAATTAAAATAGAAGCATTACAGAGTTAGGCCGTCCCCTATCTGGATTAAAAAGAAGGGGTCTTGGGTTCAAAACTTCAAAAATCAGTTACACTAAAATATAGAATAAAGTAGACGAAAAACTAATGTATAGGCCAAAGTAATTCAGGCCTATGTAATAAAATTCACTGCTAAATCCGGATTTTTTCATAAGTAGCCTTATTCTTGCACTATAATCACCTAACACACACTAGAATAAATTGTTTATTACATTCTACATCAATTAAATGTTAAGATCGGAATAATGTTCTTAAAAAAAATATTATTGTTGCTCTAAAATTTGAAATCTTAAACAACTTAAAACAATTTTGCTACTTGGTCAATATGTTCTTTTAAGGTGGTTGGTGCCTTTTATGCCTTAAAAAAACTGGTGCCTTTTATGCCTTAAAAAACTGGTGCCTTTTACGCCTTTAAAACCTGTCCTATCAGAACAGCTGATAATCGATTATTCTATCGTGCTTGATTTCATATTATACTCATGGATAAATTTAGACAATATGTGTCATGAACTTTATCAACACCTGGTGTTGCAGGTGGTTTTTTAATCTATAGATCGCAGCCGAATAAAAAACGACCACTATGGGCGTTTATGATAAAACATTGGAGAAAAGGATAAAAGCAAAGAAACTGCACATTGCTATTATGCTAAAGCATTATCCTATCTATATATTCCGAAATTACAGGCCTTAAAACTCGACTAAAACATGAATAATGAAAAACGATTTTTTTACTGGAATCGCGTCTAAAATTCAATTACTTGTGTTGCTTTCTGAATGTCAACTACCTCGCAGGGTCAACCAAACTGACTCTGCGATCAACATTTTATAAGAATTTTAGCTTTAAAACCATTTAACAGAGCTTTAGTTTTAAATAAACTGATTTTTTGCTTTGCTCCATTTTTAGATTGACTTTCATAACCTTATGTCAAATGACCACGACCTTTAATATAACATGTCTAATATGTTATCATGACATTTTAACAACTTTTTCTTTCAATGTCTCGTTTTGGTTTTTTTTTCTGTAATATTTTTACGTCAGACTACTAGATTTCAGAGACGTAAATATATTAAAGATTCTATTTTGTAAGCGTTTACTGTGCACAGGCGGTTGCCTATAACTAATTGATCTAATCGACCGCTAACTTGTACAGTATTTTCCAACGATCGGTTTCTATTCACTGACCACTGTATATTCACTAGGTTCATATTTGGACGGTCGCTCTCTGTCTACATTCGTTGTACGCTAACCACTCGGATGTAAAACCACGGGCCTATAACAAATCACCTTGGCACTACAGCAGCGTTGAAATTTTGGCCGTCTTAAAAGCCAAACCGAAGCAATCAGACTTTGCTATCTATAATAGGCATCTAGCTTTCAACGGTATAGTGTTTTAACACGCCAACTCATTACTTATTCAAAGCTCCAAAGGAAATTTCAATCTAAAGAACTATGCTTCCGTGTTTTGAGTTATCTGAAGTGGTCACAACACGCCATCCTCTGGTTAAAGTCTTCCGTATAAACGTTCCCTATTGAATTCGCCGAACATGGAAATGAAATTAATGCGGAATCGAACTGTCGTCTGATTTTGGGCGTAATGCGCCATGAAACATATGCGCTCTTGCCAGCAATGGATCGATTGATTTCACGTTGAAGAGATCTCGACCATATTTCGTATTTTCTTTACAATAACAACACTGTGCTACTGTGTAATAAATACCTGTTATAAATTGCAGGATAACCGTTGATATAGCTTACTTACGTTAAAGTCTTTGCAAGATATACGTTGATATAGCTTACTTACGTTAAAGTCTTTGCAGAATAAACGTTGTGATATAGCTTACTAACGGAATGTAACCATATTAAGCCTATTCACCAAACTTGATTGTAATATTCGCAATTACCCGAACTGATTTTGTTCTAAGATGTCCTAATTGTTCTTGCACTGAAAGGATCCCACGTCAATGGTTCACTAATTACGCCGCCATTATTGGCTTTTACATACACTCTGTTCTACCATGTCTGGCTTTCCATTCATTCCTATTAAATTACAACACTCTACAACGACTCGAATTAGAAAAAAAATTCATGTTCTATATTTATAAATAATTTAACACACTTTAAATATTATTTGATTACAAAGTACTGTGGAAATAGTATATACAATTTTAATAAATTAATTAGAAATATAAACTGCGAAGTCTTTATATGTCCTAACCAGTTCATGTTTATGCTGGTGAATGGGAAAATCAAGCTGTTTAACACACTGACAATCGTCAGATCACCTCACGCCCACCGTCGGGTTACCGGAGCTATTACAGTGTGTTGTGTATGATTCACACGTTCCTTCGATTTAGTAGAACCCATTGATCCGCTGGGTTCAGGCAATGTCCGTTAAGTGTCTTGTCCAAGGACACAACCGACTAGCTAGCGGCCAGTTTCGTACCTGCAACCCTTCGGCTGCAAGGCGACGCACTAAACCACCAGACTAATGTGTCGAAAAGTTATTTATTAAATATAATCTTGCTACCGGTACTATTTATGTTTTACGTCTGACTAAATAGACTAGACTCTATTGAATCGTAACCGGATTCGGTAGATACAATACTAATTATGAATTTAATTTGTATTTTTTCGAACCTTCAACCTTTCTATCACCTTTATGTGTTGTCTTTTAGTGGAATAATCACTCGTTCAATCTGTTGTATAACCTTATTTCAATATAACTTTATTCAAATATAATTTTAATAATATTTTAAGAATTACAGTCACTATTTATGCATAAAAGTCGAAATATTAATTAAAAAACGACGAATGATCAGAGTGTTCTTGTTGTGAGGCTGACTATGCTCGACCTTTTCCGAAAGATTTAGAATGCAACGTAGATGATGTGAATTAATAATTAAATTGTATCGTACTATGTACACATACTCTACCAGTGTTTTATACAACGCATTAAATTTTAATTAGGATAGTTATAGCTACTGCATGACCACAATATCATAACACGGGTCGTGGACAATCCATCATTTTACGGTTGTACAATTTAATCATGGTATAAATTATAGTCAACATTTTTTCCAATCAGTATGTAGAACAATTTGCTTCTGCCCTGCTGTTACAAGCTAAAGCCTCAACACACAGTAGGAAAGGATAAGATAGTATATTTATATTTATCACCGTAAATGGAAAAACCAAGGGGTTAACACACGGACAATCGTCAGATCACCTCGCGCCCACCGTCGGGTTACCGGAGCTATTGCAGTGTGTTGTTTAATTCACATGCTCCTTCATTTTGGTAGAACCCTCTATTCCGCTGGGTTCAGGCAATTTCCGATAAGTGCCTTGCCCAAGGACACAATTGACTAGCAGTACAATGTACTTGTTTTATCTACTCGTTGTTGTATGTGCACATATCATCTCAATTAGTTTTCAAATTTGGTCAAAAGTTGAATCGGGTTTAACGAATAAAATCCTCAATAGTGACAGAGACTACTTGACACATAACGACATATGCAAAAATTCAATATGAGCTTATCCAATACGAACTTTCACATCGCGTTAATTTGCTCTGATAACCAAAGAACAGTAAAACGTGATCGCATCTAACAACCCGCACTCTGCAATGTATGTCAATGGCAACGAAAAGTCAACGGAAGAATGCACTAAGAGGGCGGGTACGAACGTTCCTTATTGCCCATTAGCCTTTTATTAACGTATAGTAGCCGGTTATGCTAATAGTCTTTTTACTTGCATGATGCACTTAGGGTTTAAATTATAAATAAACAAATTTACACCTCTCTGTATAAATGTTAATATACATCGAGTGTTAACCAGGTGCTTTTTACCGAGGCAAGTTTCGAACCCAAGATGGGCTCGTCACTACGACAATTTTTGTATATAACAGTAGGCCTAGGTATATGTATTAGTCG
>CH000786.1:30403-40453 GCA_000149265.1 Ciona savignyi | reverse complement strand
CCGATATAGCGCAAATAGCAATGTAAGGGTTTCATAGGAGTTTATTTTTGGTGACTATTTTGGACACTGGATCTTTTTCCTAGCTAATAGTCCATATTGACTCCGACTTACTCGCAATCCGACAACTTCACGGAAGGTCACCCGACCGGTTAGTCTGGTCGTTAAGTGCGACGCCTTTTAACCGAAAGCTTGCAGGTGCGAAATTGGTCGCTAGCTAGTCGGTTGTGTCATTGGGCAAGGCACTTAACGGATATTGCCTAAACCCAGCGAATTAATGGATTCTACCAAATTGAAGGAATGTCTCAAATATACAACACACTGCAATATTTCTGGTAACCCAACGGTGTTGGCGAGGTAATCTGGCGATTGCCCGTGGGTTAACCCCCTTGGTTTTCCCATTCACGAGAATAAACATGAATATCCCATTCTATCCTATCCTAAAGTTGGTTTTTATTTTTGATTACTTGCGACCATGACAAAATACGTAGATGATAATTAATTCATTATATGTTGACACGACATAATACACACCAAAAGATGACGTAACCTAGAACACCGCGCCCGAGGTTTCTTTTCGCTAGATTTCGACACTGTATTCATGCGTGCTCAAAAACAAACGCCATTATGGTAGTACATGGTAAAAAGGTTCGAGAAACGTCAAAGCCTGTGGTCGTGTTAAAGCGGATTTACAACCTTGCAAGGGGAAGCTATGGAACCATTGATAACGACAACATGCCGCACATAATAAACAATGACAAACCGAAAAATTGCTACAAGACAGATAACTATCGAAATTGCATTTCTGGGGATTTCCCAGAAAGAGTTAAAGATGGAAACAAAAGGGCACGCATCTTTTTGTTCGTGTTTAATCTATTTATTATTACTTTCTAGCTCTGTACGTAACAATTATGTATTTTTAATTGCTTTTGCATTTTCTATTTTGGGGCATCACCTAGGGTAAACTGGGTTCTTTAATTAAAACTGCGTTAATTCTAATTGATGTCATATAGCTTTAATTGTTAAAAAAAAAAACTTAAGTAAATATTTCTTTTTAGTCCTGAGATATTAACGATAACGCCAAAATGTTTATAACGCAGAGCAAAAGCTCCAGTAACCTGTAGTTGGTGCGAGGTATTTTGACCCAAAGATTGGCAGAAGCAGTTTAGTATCGAGTTCAGTCCGCTCGAGAGAACCTTTTTTAAAAGACGATAACAAGTAAAGAAGAATCTGTTCGGTATCGATTTTCTTTCAATGCCGGCAAATCCTTTTTTCCTTTTTATTTACCGAGTCAAGTTTCGAACCCATGATCGTCACTAGAACCTTTTTTTATATAAGAGACGGTATATGTATCGGTCCCGTTAACCATTTGGCCACACGACCGTATTTTTTTCTTTTTTGGAGACCCATAATTTATTAACTGTGAAGCGCCCCATGTAGCCAGAAAAATTGCCTGGGTGCTTACTTTCCAACATTTCACTAATGTATGGGATAACCCACGATGTTCTCATGGGATAACCCACGATTACCGTTTTATGTAAAAAAATATAAACCAAATCGATCAAAACATTTATCTCCTAATACACGTATATTGAAACCTCTGATGGTCTTTTAATGATACCGCCGGTAAAAAGCTGGCATAGGGGAAGCACCGCAGTACGGTGGTTTTTTTCATGTGTTCAAACGAAAAATTGTATTGTTTGATTTAGTTTAAATTTTCCACTTAATTTTGCGACTGGTCGTGAAACCCCCTTGAGTTTTCCCAATAATGTGAAAAAACATGAATATCTTCTCCTATAATAACCCGTATTGATCGGGACAGCTGACTTATTGTTTTTTTGCTGTAATATTTCATTTTCATTTATTTTATTCAATTTTGTTTATTATTCAATTTCTTCAGCATACAGAATTAAAATGACACACCTAGCCACGGGTGCCTCTAAATACTACAGGATCGCTTAGAGTGCTTGGATCGCTTGGATCACTTAGATTTCTATGAAAAGTAATTCTAACCCTGTCCCAAACACTAATCTCAACCCCAGAACTAACTTTAACCCCAACCCTAACATTAATAACCTGGATTTTGTAATTACGAAGTATAGTAAACGATCCAAGCGATTTAAGCGCTCCATGCAATCCAAGTGGTCCTGTAGTATTTAGATGTACCATCTAGCCACCACTGTAGTCTTTGCTTAGAGGGTCTAATTTAACAGCGTAACAATTTTGTTCACAAAATGGATACTCTCGATGAAAAGTACGAATTACCAACACCATCTGAGTTCATATTTCCATTTGAGCCTTATTCCATTCAAGTTGATTTTATGAAAGCTCTCTACCAGGCTATAGAACACAAGCAGATCGGCGTTTTTGAAAGCCCAACAGGTGTGCATCTCTTTTCTTTATAAATTGTGCTTACTGCCCAGTACCGGTATGGAAAGTACGGCAGCTGCACACTCAAGTTTTTTTTTTACCCCCGCGTCTTTGCACACTTGGGTAATTTCACACACGCTCGCAAGCTGGCGATGTTTAAACATAAACAAAAACATAAACATCGTATAATTTCCAACAAACCTGTAAACCTACCTCTGGACATCGGGTAATTTACTGTCAGTACATTTTTGTTATGTAGATAGATACGTTAGCTGACGGACACGAAAAATTGAGGATACAATAATATGTTTTTTTAAGATTTTGGTAAAACGATAATAAAAAGAAGATTGTTTGCACACTTGAAGTGTGCACTCTTAGACGTTTGCACACTGCACACTTAAATATTTGGCGCGTGCACACTCGAGATCTCGGCGAAAATTGACGTACTTTCCATACGGGCTTACTGCTGTAAGATGTTCATGTTGTATTTCAGATAATCGTAAAGCATGGGGGGATGGTACAAGGGCAGTGTTTCTTAACCTTTATGACATTTATACCCCTCAATATTGGTGAAAGGTTTTCGTATCCCCTAACTGCTATTCGGATAAGGGGGATCCTATGTGACAAAACAATAAAACACAATGCAGCAACCCAATAACTCGCTGAGTTCAGACAATGTCTGTTAAGTGCCTTGCTCAGGGACACAACCGACTAGCTAGTGACCTCTTTCGTAACTGCAGCCCTTCAACTGAAAGGCAACGCACTAAACCACTAGTCTGTCAGACAGATCCAAGTGAAATTCTATGTATCGTCTTATTAAATTGTCATGTAAGTTCCAATCAGATATTTAGCATACCAGTACTAAGTTTAAGTGCAGTAAAATTTAGTGAAAATGTTTTAAAAGATGAACAATTATAGGAAACCAAAGTCAATTTACCAGTGGTTACTATTAATGAAAATTGAATCAAATTTAAGGCAAACACAGTGTATTTAAAATGACTTTTTAATAGACAACACAACTTTTAGCAGGATTAATGAATACCGGTATATGTTAATTGTACATTGATAGGTTATACTTGCTTTCGTTATATTCCCAAAGGCAATAAATTATTAATATATTGCTACTATTAATTTATTATTGATAGGCCTATGCATTAAAACAAAGAATATTAATTGACATATTACGTCAGGTACTGGAAAATCTCTTTCACTCATATGTGGTTCATTGTCCTGGCTAAAAGACCATGAAGCAAGAGAAGATAAAAGATGTAAAGATCTAAGTAGCAAACAGGTAATGCCATACTGGAACAATATATTTTGTGTACTATAAAGTGCTAAGGTTGTCCGTGTAATTAGTCCAGATGGGATAGTACGATGCCTTTCAACCGAAAGTTTGCAGGTTTGAAACTGATAGACTCTAGCCAGTCGGATGTGTCCGCGGGGTGATCTGACGATTGTCGGTTTTTAAACACCTTGGTTTTCCCACTTATAGGGATAAACATGAATATCCTACCCTATTCTAATGAGAATTTTAAGTAGGCCTTAATGGTATATTTACCTCAATATTTTTTGACAGATTTTTTAATGCATATTTTAAACCAGTGTTATCTTAATACACATGGCGATGGCGGTCTATTATTTATTTCTTTATTTTTAGCTTTTTAAAATTTACCTACCAGTAGATATACCATGTTGGTGGTATATTTAAATATTTTTTAAATTTAATGTAACCAGAATATAACTTAAAATTTAAATTGATAATATGTAACTAACTAACCTGTTTACCAAGGTAGAGGAAAAATCATCAGAAGGCTCAGAATTAGACTGGATTCAAGAATATGTTGACAAAAAGAACAAAAATGGCGACAGACAAAGTGCAATGGAACAAATAAAAAGACAAGAAAAAAGAAAACTTCAACTGAAAAAAATTCGATCTTCAATTGCTAACTATTCACTGAATAAACAGAATGAATCAAAATCCAATTCATATCGGAAAAAGGTAAAAATTTATTTTAAATCTGGTTGTTTTGTTTAAGTTTTTTACAATTAAAATTTTTGTTTTGAAAAAAAAATTATTACTTTAATTCAGCATCAGTTGTTTATTTGTTTTTTATAATTTCAACATTTTCAGCGAAAAGCAAATTGTGATGAAACAATGATACTAATGAAACAGGCCAAAATGGAAATCGAAAATTTTGGAAAACCGAACGATACAGGTGATTAAATAATGTCCGGCAGATTAGTCTTGTGGTTTAGTGCATTGTGTTTCAGCCAAAGGGTTACAGGTATGAAATTTGTCGCTAGCTTGTCGGTTGTGTTCTTGGGCAAGGCACTTAACAGACTTTGCCTGAACCCAGCAAATTAATAGATTCTATTAAATTGAAGAAACGTGTCTATCATACACAACACCCTGCAATAGCTCTGGTAAACCAACAATGGGCGCGAGGTGATCTGACAATTGCCTGTGTGTTAACCCCCTTGGCCCTTTTAACCGAAATAAACATGAATGTTTTATCATATCCTCTTTATTTACCTGTATTGTTGCTTGTTTGTTCATAACCCTTTTTATATCCAGCATGAACTTAATTCAATATTTACGTTTTTAGTGGGTTGAAAAAATAATCTGAGAGATTTGACTAACGCTGTTAATGAAGATGATTTTCATAAATTATAATTTTATTCTAAAATAATGATATTGAAAAGGACATATAAATAAAAGCGGTTTTAGCTATGATGTAATATCAATCCTAATCTAAGTCGCATTTATTACTATTGTTTAGTTTATTTTTTGTTTTCTCGATAAAAACACGAAGCAGAACCTTTGATAAAAATTTGGAAAACAGAAAAAACGGCAAAACAGTCGTTAGAACACTTCTAAAAACCAATATTGTTTACATATTACCAGAATCGATTGAAGACAGCTTGTCGATTGAAGATCTTGCAATAGCGCTGGATGAATACAACAGTGATGATGATGGCGATATGGAGATGATGGATTCAAATGCGGAAGAAGATCAGCTTACCAGGGTAGAGTTTAGAACTGTATAATTCAATCTAAACGCTGACTTTCTTCTTAGTACTGGGTCATACTTGCACACTTTTAATCAAGGTTTTAGTTTTATTTATTTTTATTTAAAGTTTTCTATCGAAATTAGTTTTTATTCTGATTAATGTAAGGTTTAACGGCCATGTCATACTTTTGTCTTCGTCATTCCGTGTGTATTTACTGACATGTTTTAGCTGTTTCCATGAACTGAACCCCTTTACAACTGAACCCCTTTACAACTGAACCCCTTTACAACTGAACCCCTTTACAACTGAACCCCTTTACAACTGAACCCCTTTACAACTGAACCCCTTTACAACTGAACCCACTTTACAACTGATACCCCTGGGGTTACAACTAGAACCCCTTTACAACTGAACCCCTGTTACAGACTTAGAACCCCTTTACAACTGAACCCCTTTTAACTGAACCCCTTTACAACTGAACCCCTTTTAACTGAACCCCTTTACAACTGAACCCCTTTTAACTGAACCCCTTTACAACTGAACCCCTTTTAACTGAACCCCTTTACAACTGAACCCCTTTTAACTGAACCCCTTTACAACCGAACCCCTTTTAACTGAACCCCTTTACAACTACACCCCTTTCAACTGAACCCCTACAACTGAACCCCTTACAATTGAAACCTTTTACAACTAAACCCCTTTCAACTGAACCCCTTTACAACGTGAACCCCTTTCAACTGAACCCCTACAACTGAACCCCTTACAATTGAAACCTTTTACAACTAAACCCCTTTTAACTGAACCCCTTTACAACTGAACCCCTTTCAACTGAACCCCTTTACAACTGAACCCCTTTCAACTGAACCCCTTTCAACTAAACCCGTACAACTGAACCCTTTTCAACTGAACCCCTTTCAACTGAGCCCCTTTCAACTGAGCCCCTTTACAACTGAACCCCTTTACAACTGAACCCCTTTCAACTGAAACCCTTTACAACTAAACCCCCTACAACTGAACCCCTACAACTGAACCCCTTTACAACTAAACCCCTTTTAACTGAACCCCTTCAGAGCTGAACCCCTTACAACTGAACCCCTTTCAACTGAACCCCTTTACAACTAAACCCCTTTCAACTAAGCCCCTTTACAACTGAACCCCTTTCAACTGAAACCCCTTACAACTGAACCCCTTTCAACTGAACCCCTTTTAACTGAACCCCTACAGAGCTGAACCCCTTTCAACTGAGCCCTTTTACAACTGAACCCCTACAACTGAACCCCTACGACTGAACCCCTTACAACTAAACCCCTTACAACTGAACCCCTTTACAACTGAACCCCTACAACTGAACCCCTACAACTGAACCCCTACAACTGAACCCCTTACAACTGAACCCCTTTACAACTTAACACTGACAAAGCCCATCACATATTTTTCAGATATTCTTCTGCAGTCGAACCCATTCCCAGTTGTCCCAGTTTGTAAAAGAACTCCAAAAATCCCCGTTCGGGAAACAAACCGATCCTGATGGCTTCCAGGTCACAATGGTGGGGTTGGGATCAAGGAGCAACCTCTGCATCAATGACGAGGTCCGGAAACTCAAGTCCGTGAGCTTGGTAGGAAGGTGTTGATTACAAAATACGTAATAAATTTGTAAATAAAAAAATGGCAATGACTGTGAGCCTGGTGTGTGATTGGATTGGTGAAATAAACAAAATAATTCAGAGGATAATACATGGGATTGTATGAGTCTGAACAGAAATCATGAAGCTATGATAGTGATCCACAATGAGTACTCATTGTGGGCTTTTAACTACGAATCCAGATAGTATAATGCACAGGGTAATTCACACAAGCAAACTGACAATGTATACAATGCTACACTGAATGTTACGATGCAATAGTTAGATGAGTTGGGAACAGGTTAGAAGTTTGCCTAATCAACGTGGAGCGAAGCGCGGGAAACAATCAAGCTTAGGGCGAGAGTATTTTGTGTTTATCACAATGGAAAAAAGTCAGACTTTTATCACCCATTTCAAAACCAGTCACACGTCCACAACTTAATTGATTTGTTATTTTTCATAGATGAATGAACGTTGTTTGGAAATGCAGAAAAATTCCAAACCCGAAGCATTATCAGAAGATGGTAAGTAACATTGTAGCTTATGTGTATCATCTTGTTAAAGTTACATTTGGTTTGCATCACATGCTTTAGATTTGATTGACAGCTGGGTTCTTACCTAATAATTTAGTTTAGTTTTAATTTATTCCTTTCTTGGCCATGTATTAAAAAACGGCAAACAAATCAAATAACGGCACACGAACAGGACAGACGACAAAACGAACAGTTGTTAAAACATGTCAATTAAAAAAAAGGTAATATAATTGTAAAAATATATTCGAGACTCGACCACCAAATTTATGCGAAAAAAAAAACAATAATGTGCAACAAATTTAATGAAGACCAATTGATATAGAGCACTGTAGAAAAGTGTGCACCAAAGTGCGCAAATATATAATATGTCTAGTCCCGGGGTTATATGTTTTAAAATAATACAAACTTCATAAGAATTGTCACTGTATGCTTTGAAGATTTAAAAAAAATTTTTTTTTTGAACTAAAATAATCACATTTTTTGTATCCCTATTTGTTATTCTTCCTTTAGTTATTAGAAACCTGCATTTCAAGTATGGTGCTCGGTATTTAACTCAGATTCAAAAAGTAAATGTTTTTTTGCCACCTAATCAAGTTTTTAGTTCTTTTTTATCACTATCACCATACCGAGTTTAAACCAGTGAGCAAACTAATATTTTCGATCTCACAACCTTGCCTGATTAATTAATAAAACCAACTAATATTTCTACTCAAAAAATTATTAAAAACCAACTAATATTCCTACTCAAATTTTTATTAAAAACCAAACTTATATTCCTACTAAAAATTTTAATAAAAAACAATGCAAATTTCGACTTAAAAGTTTATTAAACTGACTTCAGGAAAGCGGAAACGACAGAAGAAACCGAAATCAACATGTTGTTACTATACCAACCATGACGCAACCAGCCACCTCACAAACACCATTGTTGACAGCATACTAGATATTGAAGAGGTGGTCAAGAAAGGAAGGTCTTTGGAGGCCTGCCCTTACTATGCATCTCGGTAATATCAATTTACTTTTATCAGTTTGACATTTGTCCAGCCTAATAACTTGGGAAAGTGTTGTATTTAGCCGAAAGGTTTAAGGTTTAAAGATTCTTTATCAGTATAAATTTTTTCTTTTTTTTTCTGTTCAAGATTTTTTTTATCAATATTAACTTTTTTCTTTTTTTAGACACGCTGTCCCCTTAACCCAGCTTGTTGTCCTGCCGTACCAAACATTACTGCACAAAGCAACAAGAGAAGCATCTGGCATCAAATTGAAAGGGATCGGTCGTGATTATAGACGAAGCACACAACCTTGTTGAAGCTCTCAACTCCATGCATAGCTGTCTGGTATGCATGTCTATAATTCCAGCGATGAAATTATATAGCCCCATGCTCTGTATAGTATGCTGTGGAATAAACACAAATAATTTTCACCATAAAAAGTGTTATAATTGAATCAACATGTGAATTGAATAAACCTGCATTTTGCACATGTTTTGGCTATTACTGTTACCTTTTTTTTAATTTTAAAATTGCCATTTTGTTATGTATCTAAAACTTATGTAAAAAGCAGTTTTATTTATTGAATTTGCACATATATTTAATTTTATTGCTTTGTTTTTATTTAAAATCAAATTTCCCCATTATATGTGTGTTCCTAACTGGATAATAGGATAGGAAAGAATACTCATGTTTATCCCTGTGGATCGTCAGATCACCTCGCGCCAACTGTTAGGTTATATTGCAGTGTGCTGTGTATGATTTAAACATTATTTCAATTTAGTAGAACCCATTAATCCACTGGGTTCAGGCAATGTCCGTTAAGTACCTTGCCAAAGGACACAAGTGACTAGTTAGCAACCAGTTTTGTTCCTGCAACCCTACCACTAAAAGGCAACGCACTAACCCATCAGATTAATCTGTGATAATTGTTCAGGTCACTGCCAAGCAGATTAGCAAAGCCCACGGACAGCTCACCAGATACGCCCACAAATTCAACACTCGTTTAAAAGCAAAGAATCTCTTCTATGTGAAACAAATTCTCTACGTGCTTCAAAACCTGTTACATGCAACCAAGTCTATGAATGTAAAGAAGGAAAATTTATCAACAGGTAATTTTTTTTGTGCAAAAAATCATAAAGCCAAAATTGTTGTGAGTAGATTTGGGAAATACAAAGATTAAAAATGGAATCGATATTTTCGGCTTTATGTTTTTTACTTGGAGTTTTCTTACTAGTATCAAATGGATATCACTTATCCGTTTGGTTGTGTGTTTTTTAAAAGGATTACAACAGTATCACACAGTGTATAAAAATCTGATTTTCATATGTTGCATAAAGTTTTTATTTTTCTATTCTTTCGTAATTTGCACAAGTTATTTTTTGCTACTTTCTAAAAATCTTACAATTTAAATGTTCCAGAAATTTATGTTCCAGAAAAAAGCTTTGTGTTTTTCACATTCACAGTAAATTCCACAAAAGACGGAGCATCGATTGGCAAAGAAAACAAACCAAAACTCAATTCCCG
>CH000786.1:7338-30303 GCA_000149265.1 Ciona savignyi | reverse complement strand
TGTAGTTTGTATTGACACTAGTATTAAATATTTTAGATTAGGAGCTGGTGATTTGAACTATGATCATTGGTAGATGATGAGGCCTATTGTTCCATGCACCTAGGGATGTCAATTTATTTGTTGAATCTAGAAATTTAAAATAAACTGCTCATAATGAAAATAAAATAAATTTTATTTATATATTTTTAATTCAAAATTAGATACAATGATAAAATGTATTTTTTCACTAAACAGTTGTAATGATTTTAATTAAAATTTACTTTATTTTAATAAATATACTGGCATTATAGTTACCCATGCCATGGACTATTGGGGAATGTCATGAGATTGTTAATTTATTGCGTATTTTAATATTCTTCAAATTTTGAACTTCAAATTTTAAACTGCATAAAATTTTAATCCTGCAGTGTAGAATGCTACTGGTTAGAATGTTTATCTGTATCTTGTGTGTGGATTACCGGAGCTATAACAGTGTGTGTTACTCGATATAGTTAGATTAATGCATTTAAATCCACTGCTGTATCACAACCATCAAGTGTCTCCACAAAAACAATAATGTCAAAAATTAGTCAGAGTGGGGATGGAACCTAGAACCCATCTGACCATGATTTCCATTGTGATCCCAAAACTATACAGCCGGACTGAATTCATAAATCCACCTAATTCTGACATCAGCTTACCCATGTTTTTTCATCATAGTGTTAAAGTTTATTTTGTTGTCAATAATTTAAATTCTTTGGATATTTTAGACGCGCGCTGATTTTCGGTTAAATTGATTATTTGATTGCATGATTTTTTTGTACCTTTCGGTTGCATCTTGAATTTAAAGTAATTTGTATTTTGGCTGTCGAAGCGATAGACCAGAAAATTAAAGTAAGTTACGTGCTACAACACTACAATAATTTCTGCTCCTGGTGCTACCATGGACCCACTTATACTAATGTAATGTATCATGGCCTACATTCCTGGTCATGTAGCTACCATGGACCCACCCATACTAATGTAATGTATCATGGCCTACATTCCTGGTCCCAGTACTACCATAGACCCACCCATACTAATGTAATGTATCATGGGCATGACCTACATTCCTGGCCCAAGTGCTATCATGGACCCACCCATACTAATGTATTGTATCATGGCCTACATTCCTGGTCCCAGTGCTACCATGGACCTACCTACCCATACTAATGTTATGTATCATGGCCTACATTCCTGGTCCCGGGGCTACCATGGACCCACCCATATTAATGTAATGTATCATGGCCTACATTCCTGGTCCCAGTGCTACCATGGACCCACCCATACTAATGTATTGTATCATGGCCTACATTCCTGGTCCCAGTGCTACCATGGACCTACCTACCCATACTAATGTTATGTATCATGGCCTACATTCCTGGTCCTGGTGCTACTATGGACCCATCCATACTAATGTTATGTAATGTTCAATAGCTTCGATTTTAAATTCATTCTTTTATTTAAAAACCCAGTTATTAAGATATTGTGAACGAAGCAAAATATCAAGGAAACTCTCCGGGTTTGTTGAAAGATTTGAACAAAATGGTGCAGTAGCGATCAACAAACCAACTAAAAAGTCTTCCCTGTCCACATTTCTGGAAAATATTGAAAAACCAGGTACTATGAATTTATTGCCATATATTAAAATAACTCACAAGGTCAATGTCTCAAGTTTCAGTCGTTTATACGTTTGCAAAACGTATTAAAGCGATTTGTAAACGATGGAACTACAGTTCTTTTCAATCATCCACAAGATCGCTGCTGGTTTTGACCATTTCAACTGATGTACTGCTTTGTTACATGTTAAGCTAATTTTTATTCAGATCCCCTAAGTATCTCTCTACCAATAACTGTGATTCGCCTGGGCATTTTGCAGCATTGTTGATTAATATTTTCATCTGGTCCGGCCGGCTGGTGGTTAAGTGCGTCGCCTTTCAATCGAACGGTTGCAGGTGCGAATCTGTTCGCTAGCTAGTCGGTTGTGTCCTTGGACAAGGCACTTTACGGACATTGCCTGAACCCAGCGGATTAATGGGTTCTACCAAATTAAAGGAACATGTCCATCGTATAAAACACACTGATATAGCTCCGGTAACCCTGACAACTGCCCGTGTGTTAACCCCCTCGGTTTTCCCATTCAAGAGGATAGACATTAATATCCTATCCTATCCTAGCTATCCTATCCAAATAACTGTGATTCGCTTGGGCATTTGTTGTTTGACATTTTCATCTGTGAAATTAATTCCGGTGATTGAATTTAATTTTTTCCGTCTTCCCACATTTTCAGCCCTTTCCACGGCAAATACAAATTCAACGCCACCAACAAAATCTGAATATGATGTAACAATGGCTTCTCCACTCATGCACATCGAGTCTTTGTTTGCGGCGTTCTCCTCGGCCAATCAAGATGGCCGCGTCGTCATGACAACCGACGGCGAATCAGGACCCACCATCAAATACCTCCTCTTGAACCCAGCTTCTCATTTTAAACAGATTCTTGATGTAAGTCGAATTCTATCATTCGATTTGTACATATTTAAAGGTTGCTTGATAACAACATAGTTTTACTGCTCAAAATGCCTATTCTTTAAAGTAACAGACATTTCTTTAATTTGGTAGAACCCAATAATTCGCTGGGATCCGCAACCGACTTGCAAGCGACCAGTTTCGAACCTGCAACCTTTCGGCGTCATGTTCAACCACCAGAACTGCCCCGAATGCAAATGTTAATTCTGCTAAAAATTAAGATAGATTTGAACACAACAGGAAAGCCGTGCTATCATTGTGGCTGGAGGGACAATGCAACCATCCTCCTGTTTGCTTGATCAACTTCTGCCGGAAAGTGACGCGGAGAAACACCGATCTCGGATCGCCGAGTTTTCCTGCGGTCATGTGATCAATGGAGCCACGCAGCTTCTACCGATAGCGCTATCTAGTGGCCCGTCAGGGGAGGAGTTTGAATTCACATTTCAAAAACGAAGAAGTTTAAAACTGGTAAAACCTTGTTAAGTTTTTCCCCAAAAAAGATTTAAAAAATATTTCCCACCTCCCCCCAAAAATGTAAAAAAATTTCTCCCCCCCCCAAAAAAAAATTTAACAAAAATGTCCCCCCCAATTTTAAACAATTTGCTCGAGCAAAACATTTTTTTAAAGAATTACCCATTTTAATTTTGTTTATTTTTTGTTCTTGTGCAATGTGCATAGCTACTTTCCACACTGGTTTAAAGATTAGGTGTTTCTAGTATAACCTAGCTCTTTTATTATTCATTTGAAAATCATCCAGCTGAATAACAAGGTAGTTTAGTCCGTAGTATTTCAGTCTAATGGTTGTAAGATTAAAACTGGTCAATAGCTAATTGATTGTGTCCATGTTCGGGACACTTAGGAGATATCCCTGGAAACCAGCAAATAAATAGGTATTATTTACTGAAAAAACGTTACAATCATATACAACACACAAAATAGTCTTGTTACCTGGGTCTAAAGTAATTTATCTTAAGATAAACACAGCCATTTAAAACATGTTTTTTACATAACCACTGCACTTTGCGCAAAATTCCAATTAATGATTAATATGTCCTGAAATATTAATATGATTAGATAAGCATAGAGTATAACCATGTTTTATCCATGTGAATGGAAAAATGGGCATTATCACACCCCTCAGATTACCGTGCAAAAACGTAAGGGAGCGTTATCAAACAGGCAATCATAAGATAACCTCAAGAACACATAAGGAGGAGTTATCACAAGGGTAATTGTAAAATTACCTTGCAAAAGTGTAGAGAAGAGTTATTACATGGACTATTGTCAGATTACCTCACAAATACTTAAGAGAGCATTCTTACATGTGTAACTGTCAGATTACCTTGCTTCCGCTGACAGAATAACATTGCAGTGTATTGTTCACAATTGCCATGTTTTTTATTGTATATCTTAATCCGTCTAATCTACCAGCAGTGTACACTTTTCCATGCCAGTGGCAGTTTAGATTGGGCTAGACACTTAATGAACATTGCCTGAACCATCAAATCGATTAATGGAACGTCTCAATTAAACACTGAATACTGCAATAGCTCCAGTAACCCGGCGGTGGGCGCGAAGTAATCTGACAATTTTCCATTTGATAACACTTCATTACATATTTGCAAGGTAATATGACAGTTGTGATAATGCCTATTTTTCCATCCACAGGGATAAGACATGGTTATACTCCACAATTATCTACTTTTGATTTTCCCATGAATGTGATAAACAAGAATATCATATCCTAACTTTAACCCCAGGTGGATGAAATAGGTCGGGTGTTGGTAAACATAAGCAACATCATTCCTGGAGGCATCGTGTGCTTCTTTCCCTCCTACGATTATGAGAAGTATGTGGTTCAACGATGGAATGAAGCTGGTATCACTGCAAAGCTGGAAATGAAGAAAAAGGTTGGATGGCTGATTTGCTTGAGAAATACCAATACATACCGTTTATTTTCTTAAGAGAAATACCAATACATACGGCTTATGTTCTTAATGTTCTAACATAGTTAACTTTAAATTAAATAATATTTCTTTTGTTTAATTTTACGCTTAATTGCCATGTTTTTTGTTACATTGTGTGTATATGTATTTGATGTCTTTTAACTTCTGTAGTTGTGTCGCAATTTTCTACTTTTCTTATTTATTTATTCTTTATTCTCTATTATTGTGGCAAAGTAGCGTAAACTACAAATGGATCTTTTAAAAATGACAATTTTAGTATCCAAAACTGAAGTAACTACTCAATAACATATAAACAGCATTCAGCACTACAATTTTAACGACTGTTCGTTTTGTTGTCATGTACTGTTCCTGACTTCCTGTGTTATAATTTGATTCGTTTACCATTTTTTTTAATACTGGGACAAAATAAAAATAAACTAAAAATAGCTTAAGTGATCTGACGGTGGGCACAAGGTGATCTGACTATGTCCATGTGATAACGCCCATTGTGTTTACCCATTCACAGGGATACATTAATATCCGATGTCGAACAGGAATAAACCAGACTTTATTATGCAGATATTTCGTGAGCCCAAGAAAGCAAATGAGGTGGACAAACTGCTGGTTGACTACACAAGGTGTGCTAGTAATAAGGGACCTGGGAAGCAAAATGGTATGTTATGTTGTATTTGATGATCATATAATGTTATGTTAACGATTAGTAATGGAGAAATTTTTGTTCCAAAGAAATGTCCAGAAAAGTAAATCATTTTATGGCTTATCACCTTTGTATTGCAAATATTATTGTGGTTAAATTTATAAGTCTGCCTAGCTTGGAGGGTTATTGCGCCGCTTTTACAAAAAGCCGAAGGGTTGTAGGTTCTAAACTGGTCTAGCTAGACGGTTGTGTCCTTGGGCAAGGCACTTAACGAACATTGCCTGAACCCAGCGGGTGATGGGTTATACTAAATCAAAATAGGTGTGAATCATACACAACACACTGCAATAGCTCCGGTAAGCCGACAGTGAGCCCGAAGTAATCTGACGAATGCTTGTGTGATAACCCCTTGGCTTTTCCATTTACGGGATAAACATGAATACCCTATCCTAAGTTGTTTTTTTAATGGTTTTCGAATGATTAGAAACCGTTTTTTTTTTAAACAATACTTTTTTTTTAAAAGGGGACTTTTCAAAAATGGAAAATAATTTTTGTTCTAAAATTTGTGTTTTAAAAACAATCCCAATAAAAATGGTCGCTTTAAATTTTCACGATCACCATACCATCAGGTGGGTTACTGCTGAGTGTGGTTGGAGGAAAGATGAGCGAAGGAATCAACTTCTCAGATGAACTCGGAAGATGCGTGGTGATGGTGGGGTTGCCGTATCCGAACTCTCAATCTCCGGAACTCCGGGAGAAGATGAATTATTTGGATCGAAATATGGTGATTAAATGGTCATAATTTGTGTAATGCCAGGTGTAAAGGTTAAGCACTGTATACTAAGGCTTAGTAAGGCATCGCTGGGCTTAATTTTTAATCTGAAATTGTCTGCACTGAAATTGAGTGAGATACTTGTTTGGGTTTAAATTTTAAGCCAGATGTGTCTACACTGGGGTTGAGTGCAAGGCATTTGTTATTGGGTTTAATTTTTAAGTTATTGGGTTTAATTAAGAAGTTTGTACACTGGGACACCATAGTAAAGAACAACGCCAAACCATTATTTATGCAAGTACATATATGGAAGCCCGTTACTTAATGCAAGTGTGTATGGCTTCTATGTTAATGCAGCTGTGGGGAAGCTTGGAAATTGGTCCAAGGTGTATCAAAATTACATGCTAAGACAAGGGTGAACTAAGTAAGGCGCAACAAAACAAAACAAAATTATATGCAAGTGTGTATGATTTCCTAGAGCAATAAAACAAAACAAAATAGAATTAAGCCCAGACATGCCAGAGGATGTAATTCATCTGATGTAGTAGTAACAACACACCCACTAACCCACTGCCATCCGTCCGACTGATATTCTGGTGGTTTAGTGCAAAGCCTTTCAACCGAAAGGTTAAGGGTTCGAAACTGGTCGCTAGATAGCGGGTTGTGTCCTTCGGCAATGCACTTAACGGAGATTGCCTAAACCCGGCGGATTAATGGTTCTACCAAATTGAAGGAACATGTCTATTATATACAACACACTGCAATAGCTCCGGTAATCCGACGATGGGCGCGAGGTGATCTGACAATTGCCCGTGTGTTAACACTCTGGTTTTCCCATTCACTGGCATAAACATGAATATCCTATTCTATCCCTGGAACTTAATATGCAAATATCTAAATCATCTGATGTCTACAGAAGCGACACACAGACGGCAGAAGTGCTGGGCAGTTACATTATGAGAACCTCTGTATGAAAGCTGTCAATCAATCCATCGGCAGGGCAATTCGACACAGGTACCAACTACATGTGCGCAATCTTTTTTAATGTGATTTAGAAATAGGTTATAGGTCTTGTATTATCCCCATGAATGTAAAAGCACAATAGCAAACGTTCCTTCAATTTGGTAGAACCCATTAATCCGCTGGGTTCAGGCAATGTCCGTAAAGTGCCTTGCCCAAGGACACAACCGACTAGCTAGCGACCAGTTTTTGCGCACCTGCAACCTTTCGATTGAAAGGCGACGCACTTACACCGCTAGACCATCGGGCCGGACAGGCTGCAAGGCGATGCACTAACCCACGGTGCTATTCGGTCGGAAATAGCGCAAGTTTTTCTTCAATTGCTTCAATAATCAAAACTCTTGTTCTGACTCATTTTTATGGAAATCTTTGTTTCTAGAAACGACTACGCCTCTATAGTTTTACTGGACAAACGATACTTGCGACCATCTATCACAAGCAAACTACCTACCTGGATATCTGATCATCTCACGAATCATGAAAGATTCGGAACTGCATTTGCTTCAATAAAAAAGGTGATTTTGAATGGTTTGTGTAGGGGCAACACTAAAATAATGAAAAGCGAGAAGGAGGGAAACTGCACACTAAAATTACAGAAACTAATTCAAACACTTCCCTAAACACTTATCTCAATCCCAGAACTTACCTTAACTCAAACCCTAAAAAACTGACTCTAATGTCACAATCTTCATTTTAGTGAGCAGTTTCCCCCTTTGTATAGATCTGTTAATGAAGATTGGGGATACATTGTGTTTATTGTTAAGTTTTTTCTGCAAATACTGAGAAAATCAATGGAAATTTTGTCTCTGTGCTCAGGATAGAGTATTGGTGTTTAATACTGGGAATAAAATCAATCACATATTAAAAATCTAGTGAAATCGTCAAATTACCTAGGACTCATTTTTGGTTTATTGGAGCTATTGCAGTGTGTTGTGTATGATTGAGACGATTTATCGGTTCCACTTATCCACTATGGGTTCAGGCAATGTCCGTTAAGTGCCTTGCTCAAAAACATTTTCGCTTAGCCAGCAGCAAGTCGTGGTTGCAAGTTTAAAACCAGCCTACTTTCTGTCGGTCTCTCATTAGTCCCTTATTCAAATAGGATCTATTACAAACAGTTTTGACACCAAAGCTTACAAGAAACCTATTTTCAACATGGCTTAAACATTTCAAAATATAACAAGCAACAACCTCATAATACCTTTACCATATGCATTATGGACACTATTAACAACTGGACTATTGGCATAATATGAACTGTATTTAAAATTAAGACTTTTATATCAGTTTAAAATCTACTACAAAGCACATGCAATAATGTATTTATTGTATCCAGTTTTTTGATGGAAAGAAATCAAGTGTGTGATGATAAGTCATAAACGATGATGAAGCATTTATCAGAACGATGAGTCATGAACCATGACAAAGCATTTTTCAGCTTTTTGATTTCTTCTCTGATTCGTTAAGCACCAGAATATTAGCTAGAGAGCCGACATATCGTTTCAGTTGTTCGTCTTTTGTTTTCGATACCTCGATAAGTGCTTTCTTATAAGCTTCTTCAGCTTCTTTATGTTTCCCTGTGTTACAATTCGTTATACACAATAAATAGCTATAGTAACTGGATGTGGGTGGGTTTGTTAAACTTGTCACTAAAATAGATACAAATGTGTTAAACCTATTTAATATTAAGTGACTACATTATCGGAGCTAAATTCTAATTGGAACAAAGGAAAAGAGAGTTGCTAAAGTTGACTGCAAGATCTCACTTCCATGATAATATGGCCAACACTAGAAGGAAAACTTCACACTAAAATTAGGATAGGATATTCACGTTTATCACCGTGAATGGGAAAACCAAGGGGGTTAACACACGGGCAATCGTCAGATCAACTTGCGCCCACCGTCTGGTTATCGGAGCTATTGCAGTGCGTTGTATATGATAGACGCGTTCTTTAATTTGGCAGAACCCATTAATCCGCTGGGTTTAGGCAATGTCCGTTAAGTATCTTGACCAATGACACATCTGACTAGCTAGCAAACAGTTTCGACCCTTAGACTAAAAGGCAACATACTTAACTCCAAGACTAATCCGTCGGACATTACTGACATTATAATACTGATAAGCATGAATTTTGAAGTCCTCCTATATCTGAATGTGTTTGCTTCTTATTACCAGCAACCAGTTTGTCCGACTGGTTAGTCCGGTGGTTTAGTGCGTCACATTTCAGCCGTAAGTTTGGAGGTACAAAACTGGTCGCTAGCTAGTCAGTTATGTCCTTTGGCAAGGCACTTGACAGACATTGCCTGAACCTAGCGGATTAATGGGTTCTACCAAATTAAAGAACCGTGTGAATCATTACACAAAACAATACAATAGCTCCGGTAACCCGACGGTGGACGCGAGGTAATCTGACGATTGCCCAGGTGTTAACACCCGTGGTTTTCCCTTTTACGGGGATAAACATGAATATCCTATTCTTCTATTCGATAGTGACCAACCTTGTTGCATATACACCATGGATAGGTTAGTATAAAACACAGCTTTGTCATTAGCTTCTACTGCACTGCTTTCAGCGCCATTCACAGCTTTCAATACATATTCCAACGCTTCTTCATGCTGGCCCATTCTACTCTTCACAGAACCAATGTCATTGTACAGAACTAGAGTCTGAAATAATGTACCACTTTAGGGTAGAACATAATTATTCGTCAGGTTAGTCTAGTGGTTAAGTGCGTTGCATTATAGTCGATGGGTTACAGGATCGAAACTGATCGCTGGTTAGTCTGTTGTGTTCTTGGGCAAGTCACTTTACTACGGACATTGCCTGAACCCAGCGGATTAATGGGTTCTACCAAATTGAAGGAACGTGTGTATCATACACAACACACAGCAATAGCTCTGGTAACCCGACAGTGGGCGCCAATTGATCTGACGATTGCCGGTGTGTTAACCACCTTTGTTTTCCCATTCACGGGGATAAACATGAATATTCTATCCATCAACATTTTAACATTAACAAAATTCCATATCTACCATGCAACCTTAACAAAATTAAACAAATACAAAATCTTGACATTTATACATAAAAATAAATAAACAAGTATAAATCAATGTCTACCACACACTACCTACCCTGACATCATTCTCCCCATATATTTGCTGACTCAGCTGTTTGGCCTCCATGGCACATGCCAGTGCTTCCTTGTGTTGCCCGGTGTCAAATAGATATCGTCCATAAGAATCCAATATCATACCAAGCAGGGCAGCACTGTTTAGGTATTCTGGGAATATCATTGTGCCAGGATGGATGAATGGATATTTCATAAAGTAGGAAAATTATATCAAAAAACTTATCTCCTGGATGGAATAAGTACGTGTTTTAACACTCAATCATTAGATTACCTTTTGCCTACAGTAAGATTTACATTGTAGTTTATTAGGCTATCGCAACTTACAACATGAAAATATTGCAATTTATGTTCAAACTATATACCCACTTGAATTTTCATTTTGGTACAAGTTGTACAACCCAATATCCCACTATGTTCAAGCAATGTCCGTTAAGTGCCTTGCCCAAAGACACAACCAACAAACTAGCGCCTTGTTTTGATCCCACAACCTTTTAGACAAATTAGTTTTACCTTTATCTGTGATCTTCATTCCTGTGTCTCTAAACTTCTTCAGATTACTGCGGCAAGTGTCAGCACACCAGTTGTAACCGGTTACAGCGAGTTCCTTTTTTGACTGCCCGGCGTAGATTGAAGCAAGTTTCAACGAAATTTCCAGGATCGCTGGATCATTGGGTTGCGTGCCGGTTGCTATCAGGTTTTGTAACACACTTCGGAACAATGGTTCTGCCTGTGAAATGGTGTTAAAAAAAGCGGATTGATATAGGATTGGATATTCATATTTATCCCCGTAAATGAGAAAACCAAGGAGGTTAACACACGGGTAATTGTCAGATCAACTCGCGTCCATCGTCGGGTTACCGGAGCTATTTCAGTGGGTTGTATATGATAGACAGGTTCCTTCAATTTGGTAGAACCCATTAATGCGCTGGGATATAGTAAATGTTTCTTGTTTTACTTGTTAAGGATTGCAAATTTTGCCGGACGTTTTATGGGTTAGGGCACCGCATGGTCCAAACTACAGGCAACACATGCGGACCCGCAAGCTTTTCACAGTATTGATTTAATTTGTATATTTGTTACAGTCAGTAATTTTATTTAATACAAGTATAGCATATTTTAATAGTCGCAAGACTCGTGTAAATTAAGCTTACAAGACTTTCCATGTCAAATTTATAACGACTGTAAAAATTTATTGTTACGCCACACAAATGTTCAATAAATGATAGCGTTTCGCCAAAGAAGTCGAGTTCTCAGAATGTTTGGGGCTGTAGACTTATGTATGGCAATGTTTGCAGTAAAATATTTAAAAGGAGTGCAGTGATGGCACATTGGTTCGACTGTTGTTTTTATGATCATTTTGTTAAAATTGGCCCAAAAGCTGTCACGTTTTTGTAATATGACCCGTAGGTCAAAAGTAGGGAGGAGGATAGGATAGGATATTCATGTTTATCCCCGTGAATGGGAAAATCAAGGGGGTTAACACACGGGGCAATCGTCAGAACACCTCTCGCCCAGTGTTGGGCACTGGAGCTATTGCAGTGTGTTGTGTATGATTCACACGTTCCTTTATTTTGGTAGAACCCATTAATCTGCTGGGTTCAGGCAATGTCCGTTCAGGCCTTGCCCAAGAACACAACCGACCAGCTAGCAACCAATTTCGCACTTAACCGCTAGACCAGCCGGCCGGAGGAAGTAGTTTGACCACGCTGGGTTAGGGCATTAGGTGTCAGTTGCAGCTTCCAAACTGGTAGCTGGTTAGTCATTTGTGTCCTTGGACAAGGTATTTAACAGGTTTATTTTGATCCCAGTGGATTAATTGGTTTACTAAAACTAAAAGAATGTCTATGTTATGCACAACACACTGCAATAGCTCTGGTAACCCAACAGTGGGCATAAGGTATTCTGACAATTGCCCGTGCAATAACGTCAGTTGTTTTCTCATTTACATTACAGGAATAAAACATGAACATCCTAGGCTAAAATTACATTATTAGTCAGGAGATAATTATATTCCATGTGCATACTGCGGAGCTTAAGTTTTTAATCTCCTTTCTTTTGATGTGTGCATGTAAGCATGTGTAGCTATCAGTTTAGCCTATATATTGGTTCCTTAACGTGTATTACATGATGAGTTTGCTTTGTAATAAATAAAAGTCAAAAGATTTTTCAGACATTCCTATTCCTTATAGTTATCAATCACCTTGTCATACTGATTAGCATGTAGGGCCAAGTTGGCCAGTAGATCTTGCACATGAGCAATCACTTTTCTATCACCACGCTCTAGAGCCAAGTGTAATGCTTTCAAATATGACATCTCGGCTTTGCCCGGGTTCTGCTTTGCTGCTAGATAACTCTGCAAATAGGATAGGATATTCATGTTTATCCATGTGAACGGGAAAACCAAGGGGTTAACATACAGGCAATCATTAGATTACCTTGCACCTACTATCTGGTTACCGGAGCTATTGAAGTGTTTTGTGTATGATTCACACGTTCCTTTAATTGAGTAGAACCCATTAATCCGCTGGATTCATGCAGTGTCTGTTAAGTCCTAGCCCAAGGTCACAGCTGACTAGCCAGCGACTAGTTTCGTAGCCTTAACCCTCGGGCTAAAAGTTAAAAAACTTAACCACCAGACTAATCTGACGGACTAAGATATGTTATATGTTGATTCCAATTATTTTAATAACGTACCCAATGCATGCCCCTTTAGATCACATAACATACATCACATACTTGCCCCCTACGTCACACGGCTACAAATACTACATAGATGGGTATTAAAATATTCCATGATATACATGTGATGTACACACTCAATTATAGCGGCATTTTTATTTTGAGGATTCCAGTTTATCTTTAACATTTCATGAAATTGTGCGGTTTACTTTTTAACTCAACTCATACAAATGGAAACAATTGCATAAATAGAATGGTTGTAGGTTTGAAACATGTTGCTAGCTAGTCGGCCTTGGGCAAGGTACTAAGCGGACTTAGCTTGAACCCAGTAGATCAATGGATAAAATTAAAGGAATTTTTTGGTTATATAGAACACACTGTAATACTTAACTCCGTATGCCTAAACTATATATTCATGAACCAAATATAAATTATCAGTTTATTACATATGTACCGTATGTTTGCCCATATGATTTTTTGCATATGTTGCAAGTATTAGAATAAACAAGACCGAAAACGAGCTTATTACAGTTACAAGACTACAGAAGGGGGGCACAAGGTATTTTGTCTGGGGCCCTTAACCATTTTTCAATCCACTGAATATGATGGAAATGTTCAATAGATTACCTTCCCTTGTTTCACAAGTTCTTGAATATCTTTGTTGTCATGTGTGGAATCTGAGTTTGCTGGGTCGTTCACTTTAGTTGTGAACAAACTGAACGCGAACACAAAAGGAGTTAGTGCTGTGGAAAAACATAAAAGCATTTGACAACTCGAGCACAGTTTATGACAAGATTTTTTAGTCGGGGACATATAGGATAGGGTTAACAGAGCTATTGCAGTGTGCTGTGTAAGATCCTTCTGTTCGGAAGAACCCATTAATTCACTAGGTTCAGGCAATGTCGGTTGAGTGCCTTGCACAAGAATATAGCCAACTTGCTAGCGATCAGTTTCGAACCTGCAACCTTTCGGTTAAAAGGCGTCACACATAACCACCAGACTAACATTAACCACCAAACTAATATATATCCTAATGGGCGGTAAATTCCACCAGTTTTGGGCGGGATCGGATATTATATGTTGTGTGGTAAGAACATTATTTCGGTATTTGACAATGCGAAACACTCGAAATTACCCCATAAAATAACAAATAAACATTCTGTGTTTTTAATATACAACATTCTAGAATACTGCGGCAAAACGATATGGGTGAATATTTAACCTTTTCTTATTTTTAGTGATTCAGACACCTTCCAATATATGCAATTACCAAGCATAAAATAAGCTGTAGTTTCTTACAAATTCTTAAATATTTTTGTTCTTAATGCTGTGTATTCTTGCACTTTTTTACTCAAAAATAAACTCAAGATCTTTTACTCTAAAATAAACTCTTGACCCCTTCCAGAATTTCTTAATCAAAATAATAACACAATATAATACAAAGGTGTTAAATAACACAAACTTGTAACACAGAACCACCTTGTGCATTACCATCTGATCATCTATTAGATCATAAAATAAAATGATGCTGTGGTATAAAAATACTCTGCAGCTTACCTCGACATTTTGGTGAATGCAGTGCTTTGCTCACTCCATTCAATCTATCGAAATTAAAATATTGGGCAGAGTTTCTGTGGAAAATTGAATTGTTAACATACAGTTATGGAGTTTCATTTATAACTTGTGTTTAACCAAAATATCCATGTACAATTTTCGCTGTTTAATTCTACCTCATACCACTGTTAGAAACAATTGGCTATGACGCGCAACATTTTTGGTGCAAAAGGACATATCACCATATAGTAAGGATAGGATAGGATATTCATGTTTATCCTTGTGAATAGTAAAACCAATGGGGTTAACGCACGGTAGTTAACCTTGTGTCCACTGGCAGGTTACAGAAGGGTAGATCCCATTAATCCGCTGGGTTCAGGCAATATCCAATAAGTGCTTTGACCAAAGACACAGCCGACTAGCTAGCGACCAGTTTCGAACCTGCAGCCTTTCGGTTGAAAGGCGCAGTACTAAACCACCGGATTAACCGGTAGAACAAAGTTCTCGTGCATGCGTATCCAATTCTCATACGGGGATACAGCCTGGCATTCTTACCTTGCATATGACGTAGTAAAATCACTGAATAGTCTCACCGCATGTCCACCCAAGAAAGCATATCTAGACCATAATCGTGACATTTGATTTTGTTCACGAATGTAAAAATTATATCGATTAAATTGACAATTTCCAGATTTACATCTGTACCGTTGGTTTTCACACTGGGAAATCACCAGGTGGTTTATTTTCATAGAGTTTTATGATAAAGCATAGATATAATAGGGCCGAATGGTTTCATATACCCATTCACATAAAAAAGGTCTTAGTTACGAACCCATCATGGCTTCGAAACTGATCCCGGTAAAAAAAAGTGAGAAATCAACGGAGTTTAAACACGGGAAATCGTCAGATGGCCTCCCACCACCGTCGGGTTACCGAAGCTATTGCATTTTTTGTATGGGTAAAACATTTATTTAATTCAGTAGAACCGATTATTCCGCTGGGTTTAGGCAATGTCCGTTAAGTGTCTTGACCAAGGCCAGGCCGACGAGTTGACAAACTTACCAACCAGACTAATCTGCAGGACTTTATATAAAGCAAAAATGTTCTCTATATGCTAACCATATCCTTTACAAACTCTCTGATTCAAAGGTGACAAATTCAACTTAAATTCATGGGAAATTGGGTTTGAAACTGGGTCTGTTAAATTAAAGGACATCGTGAAACCGTATACAATTTCGATTTAAAAATAAAAAAATAGAAAATTCATGCGTAGTCCTAAGCATGATTTTGTTATTGAGTAGTTGCGCTTTCACCGACAGTGAAAAGGTATTTGGTTGTTCCCATTATGGTTTCCGTTCCGAAGGAAACAATTTTTACTTTCATTTTATTCTTTTTATTATAGGACGTTAAAGCAAACTAATCACTGCTTTATATGCGGTTGAGTTTCGGGGTATTTTAAGTAGTTACCATCCTTTACACACCCATGAAAAAACCTTATCTTTATCCTAATGGATATCAATGTGCATTATTAAACGTTCTTTCATGATCTTAGCGCGTATTTATTATCATATAAATAATTGCGTTGCTTCCAAGTCTATGTCTACATCAGAAATGGAGATGGCATTGTTCTTTCGTCAATCAAAATCGCACAATTATTCCGCCATTGTTATTCCGCCAACTCTGACACTTCGGATGATTTGTCTTCTTATATCTAGTATTGATTCAACGCAGAGATGTTTATAAAGCTGAAACGCACATAACCAAGTGTGTATAGACTTTTTGTTAATTTTGCTATATCAAAGGTTTTAACTAGCAACGAGCATACATAATTTTAAGGTAAGTGACTTCTGGATTCTTCTAAGAAACCAAAGCATATTTGTAGCTCATACCATAACGTAAATAATTCATTTAGAAACGAATATCAAGTTAATTAGTAATTGTGAACCCATCAGTTTTTGCTTGCAGAAACAAACATTATATAACTTGTATACAACGTAAATAGTTATTTAGAAACGAATATTAGGTTAATTAGTAAATCGTGAACCCATTAGTTTTTGCTTGCAGAAAACACAGTACACACTTAGTTGTATACAAGGTAAACCAAGTGTAATTACGTAACTAAGGAACTCGATCGATTATGCATGTAGATATATAGAATGCGTTTAACCACTTATTCTCCCTATCTCTTCAATGCAAACTGAAAAAGGGGCTGCCGAATGTTATGACTAATAGGCAACCATTTGTCAGATAGATTTCTGTTAATTGGTTATAAACATCATCTTAAAAACGGTGACTGTTTCAATTTGGTTTAAACTGTTTGTAGGGGTCATTTTATGATACCGCTGTTGAAGTTTCAACCGTTTACTCTATACGCTCCGGCTTTCACAGCCCTTTTATCGACGGGTCGTCATTCTGCACATTCCATTCAACCGACAGTGTCACTAGTGATGATTGAAACTCTTCGTACACATTAGATTTTACTGGTTGATGTTCCACAAGTTCTGGCACACTTTTACACTGTAAATTAAAAGGTTTAAAGACATAACCACGTTACACATTGTTGATTTTGAGGAAAAATTAGACCAAATACGTCACCTAAAATTTGATAAACCATGGGAATTACCCGCAGTCGTCAAAAACAAAATCGAATATTTTTCTATAAACTTAGATACTTACGAGCATCACGCTTGAAAAAAAGTTTCAAATTAGATCAAAGTGGGTGAAATGTTAGTCCGTAAACCAAAATTGTTTCAAACACTATAGATATTTCCTTCCTTCCTGTTTGCGCTTGGCTGAGTTTAAGTGAATTTCCGGAAAAGAAATTGGAGGGTATTGGATGCCTTCATAATTTATTGTCCGACCTTGTGGTCTTAGTGCGACACCTTTCAACCGGAAGGTTTAAAGTTCAATATTGGACGCTAGCTATTCGGTTGTGTCCTTAGGCAAGGTACTTAAGTTAAGGGGTTCTACCAAATTAAAGGAACGTGTAAATCATACACAACACATTGCAATAGCTCCGGTAACCCGACGATGGGCGCGAGGTGATCTGACGATTGCCTGTGTGTTAACCCCCTTGGTTTTCCCATTCACGGGGATAAACATGAATATCCCGTCCGATCCTATTGTTCGTATTGAAGTTTCCTAAACATTTATACCGGTTTTAAGTGACTAACTAATATTATTTACAGGTGGTAATAGGTTTTGGTTGTCTAACTAATTCATATGCGCAAAAAGTGTTATTTAATAAATTATTTATATTCTATTTCGGGTTTATTAATTAAAACTACCTTTTTTTTATTTATTTCACCCAATGAGCTAAGCTAACAAATATGCCTGTTTTGAACGTTTTACAAAAAACCGTAAACTAGAGAGTTGACAGCCTTATTTTAATTAACTACCACCATTTGTAAAACAGATTTTAATATAACCTATATATATCCATGTGCAAGCAGGGTCCTTCGGCATAATCGATATATTTTAATAATTTGTTTCTGCAAGCAGAGTTTTTGAGTTAACAAAACAATCTTGTTTACCGTGTTTAGTTTAAAATTATATGCTTTCGTTAGATTCGTGCATGTCTGATATACAAAATTGCTGATTGTTTTAATCGGATTGTAATAGTTTTGTTTTTGCTAGCATAAACGCATGACCCCTAAATTATAATTAAAATCTATTTTACAAATGGTGGTGGTTAAAAACGTTCTTAATTGAACAATATATCTGCATTTTTGATATTTCTAACACTCGTTTTTGTATTCAGATTAGCTTAATTCAAAAACATGCATTTGCCCCGTGTACAATTTATAAGACTTGGAAAAAAGAAGTGGTTGGTTTTTATTTTACTCTCAATCTGTCTAACTGGATCAGTGCTGACAAAGCTTCTGGTTCAAACCTTAATGAGAACAAATTTTGGTTCAAACTTCAATGGTGCAGGAAGTGTAGGCGTTACTTTGAATGATGTGTTTATCACCATAAAAACAAGCAAGCAATTCCACGACACGCGTCTTCGGGTAATCCTTAACACGTGGTTCAACTAAGCACGGGAACAAACGTACATTGTCACAGACGACGACGATCTGGAATTAAACTCTATCACCAACGGACATGCGATTAACAGCGGCTGCGGCAAAACTCATGAACTTTCAGATTTAAGTTGTAAAACAGGTGTGGAATATGATTTGTACATGAAGAGTGGTAAAAAATGGTGGTGTCATTTTGACGACGACAACTACGTTAACGTTGGTGGTTTGGTGAATATATTAAGACAACTGGACTGGAGAAAAGATGTTTATTTAGGCAGAAGAAGCAAATTGACGGACTTTGAGGGGAAGTTTTGGGGAAAAACTGTATATTTTGTATTTGCTACTACGGGCGCTGGTGTCTGCATTTCAAAGACTTTAGCTGAAAAAATGGAGCCGTGGGCCGGAGCCAGTAAATTTCTAGCGACTTCTAGAGCCTTGGGTCATGCAGATGACTGTACTATAGGATTCATCATCACCAACCGGTTAAAAGTAAATTTAACCGTCACTAACCTTTTTCATTCGCACATGGAAAGACTTGCTAAATTAGATCCTACCACACTACAAAATCAAGTGGTGTTAAGCCACGGTGCTCCGGACATATTAAACATCACATCTAACCTGACCAATACCAAGGTGTTTGATCTTAACGCCGACCCCACAAGATTTTATTCTGTACACTGTCTTGTACACCCGGAATCATTTTTCTGTAAATTTGCGAAGTAACCTGCAGTGACATAAAATATTGATACGGAGAAATCGTAGGAATTTTTGTATTCAGTGTGCCTATTAATCAAATGGTAATTTTTATTATGTTTATATTGGAAATTTCGCGGTTCGTTTATTTATGTGAGCATTATATCAAATTGTGTAAAATGAAGCTAATACTGCATATAGCTGTGTTTTAATTGTACCAAACCATTTCCTTCATTTGTCCTGCGTGAATCGACTTATAATCCTCGCATTAAGGCTCGATGTTTTCTATATGTTCATTCTACCACACTGTTCCAGACTGGCTTGAATGTTTTTGATTAAATATTTTATTTTTTGATTAGTATGTTCTAGAACAGGGATGTCCAACCTTTTATTGTAATGGGCCGCATTGTCACTTGACAAAATTCAATGGGCCGCATAACCTATTAATTCAATGGCCCGCAGAGTCTTATATAGTTATATATAACCTGCGTATTCATGTTGCTTACTTACTATAGCCTACTATTACTACGTCCCTAAAAGCTGACTGATACATTTTAATTAGGCTAAGATTCAAAGATCAAAATACTATTTGGAGTGAAAATGACTAGCGGGCCGCAGGTTGGACATCCCTGTTCTAGAAGGAGAATCTGAATAATCGCCTACGTTGGGCGCAGCTCTGGGCATGTCTAACGAATCAGTTGAATTGAATGTATTTTACTGTGTCAGTTTATAAACAAGAAAAAAACACGTTCCAAAAAGCCGTCGGATTGCGAGATTCATCTTGGCTGAAACTGTAACCTATAGGGTTTTCAACAGGTTAGGTCAAGTTTCAAACATATACACCAAGTATAAACCTCTGAATCACTAACTACATTTATTATTTTTCTTTCGACTAGTTTCGATTTCCCATTTGTCCTTCACACAGACCAGTGCCTCGTGAAAACAGCTTTGAAATGTAAAATATTTTACAACAAATGTAAATTGAACATAGGTAAATAGTAGAATAATATATTTCTAACAAAACAATTGATATTTTTGTGAAAGCAAATTAAAAGTTGTTCGATTCTGAACACGGTGTGACGCACATTATTTTAAAACGTTGGTATGACGTACATTAATTAAGACGCTACATGTACGGTCATGTGGCCGACCAATACATATAACTACTTATATATATAAAAAACGGTGTAAGGGACGAGCACATTATGGGTTCGAAACCTAACTCGGGAAAAAAAATTAAGACGCTACACGTACGGTCGTGTGGCCGAATGTCTAACGCGACTGATACATGTACCGACCGTATAAAAACGTTCTTAGTTGATCTGGGGGTTAAACCCAACGAGCCCATCATGGTTTCGAAACTAATCCCGGTAAAATAAGTAAAAAGGGGGAAAACCAAGGAGGTTAACACATGGGCAATTGTCAGATGGCCTCGCGCCCACCGTCGGGTTACCAGAGCTATTGCATTTTTGCATTTTTGTAAGATTAAAATAACATTCCTTTAATTCGGTAGAACCGATTATTTCGCTGGGTTTAGGCAATGTCCGTGCCTTGCCTAAGGCCAAGGCCGACGACCTGACAAACTAACCAACCAGACTAATTTGCAGGACTTTATAATAAAGCATAGATGTTCTCTATAGATGCTTTCACCGCCAGTGAAAATGTATTTGGTTGTTCTTATTATAGTTTCGCCCATGTGCGGTAATCATTTTATAATTTTTCTCCGGTTTTAAAATAAAACCCGTAAAAAAACAAGTTTTCGGTACTATAAGAAAATTTATACTGAACGAGATATGTTTAGCGAAATATTCATGTTTAACCATGAGAATGGAAAACGCAAGGTTATTTTCACTTTTGCTGGTTAGTCTGGCGGTTAAGTGCGTCGCCTTTCAACGTTATGCCATCTGACTGAATGGTCGAGCTTAAAAAATTTTACGGAGTTAGAGCGATATCCGCTAAGAACCTTAATCCACGTCTTAACCAACTAGCTAATGACCAGTTTTGATTCTAGAACCATTGGGTTGAAAGGCTTATTGCGTCGTATTTCAGTGAAAGGTTCCTGGTTCACTAATTGGTTGTGTTATTAGCGGTCAATACGTGTTGGATTGATGGATTCCACCAAAATTAAAGAATCGTCTTAATCATGCATAATAGTACAATGGCTTTGATAACCCCGCAATGGAAGAGAAGTAATCTGACTATTGCCCGTGTTAAAACGCCCCTTGCGTTTTCCCATTCATTGAAATAAAAATGAATAATATTATTTCCAGTCCACGGCTGCGCAGTTTTCTTTTTTCCTGCTGGAGTATCCCTACCGCAAGGTGAACACGCCGTGGACAGGCAACTTACTTTACCCTGTAACAGCAACCAGGTCTTGAGCCTATCGTAACCACATTTGGTTTATATTATACACCGAGTATGTAGTTTGTTTCTGCAAGCAGAGGCGCATGGGTCACAAAGGTATCAAACCAAACTTAACGAAGAATATTCGTGTCAGGTTTATAGGACTATGTTATAAATTAAAGCCTCTTGTACAAAAGATAAATTCCTGTAGCTGTCCGATTTAGTATGGGGAAATCCCCTCGGTTTAGTACATACATTTCGGTTTTTACATATCTGGGTCAAGTTATCTAACAATTCTTATAGTTTTAATCCTATTTGACTACTCTTAGTTGGAGATGTCAGAGTGCAATATCTCCAGCAACTTGTGGGCACCAGGAGGCAAGTTAACAAATATCCTGGTGAATGGAAAAAAATATAATGTCAATGAAGGGTTCGAAATGAGGATTTAATTTTACATACTTTTATAACTCTTTATAAACTTACATTTCTAAATCTTTATTAACTTCATTCAACGTTTTTTCATTCAAAAATAAAAAGTTAGAAATTATCATTTAATGTCAACGCAGGGTTAGAAATAAGTATCTAATGTTAATTATGGGTCCCATTTGAAAAAATGGGACACATATTGTTTTTGTCCGTTTTTTTTTTCTTTTTTTTTTCGTCAAACGCTTGACAGGTATGATTTGTGGACCCAACATCTACCAAAAGGGGTAATGGATTCACAACGAAACTGTGGTAATTTGTTAGACCACATGGTCTAGAAATGCACAGACTAAAATTTTTGGGTGATAAATCCAGGGGGAATTCCCCCTGGCACGTTAAAAACCCAAAACGGGTATTTTTTTCTAAAAAATTAGCTCTTTTGCGCATAGCGCTTGAACGATAGCTCCAATTTAAATTAGATTTGACAAAATGGAAGTGCATTAGTAACTGATTAAACACTTAAAAGAAATAAAAAAATTACCTAGGGAAATACCCCTAAAAATAAGATTTTGTTGTCAAATCATGATTGTGACAGGCATGCCATGTCTCCCCGACATCTATCAGAAGGAATAATAACTTCGCAATGAGACTTTGTTATTTTTTGACAACATGATCTAGATATGCAAAAACCAAAATTTTGGGTTATAAATCCAGGGGAATTCCCCTGGCACGTTAAAAACCAAAACGGTAATTTTTCCTAAAAATTTAGCTTATTTGCGCAAAGCGCTTGAACGGTAGCTCCAATTTGAATCAGATTTGATAAAATGTAAGTGCATTAGTAACTGATTTAACACTTAAAAGAAATAAAAAAATTACTTAGGGAAATACCCTAAAATAAGCTTTTGTTGTCAAATCATGATTGTGACAGGCATGACATTTCGACCCGACATCTATAAGAAGAAACAATGTATGCACAATCAAACTTTGTTATTTGTTAGACAAGCATGGGCTAGATATTCAGAAACTAAAATTTTGGATAATAAATCCAGGGGAATTTCCCTGAGACGTTAAAAACCAAAGTGGTATTTTTCCTAAAAAATTAGCTTTTTTGCGCATATCGCTTGAACGGCAGCTCCAATTTGAATTAGATTTGGCAAAATGTTAGACCATTAAACA